>ML325251.1:0-59989 GCA_005239505.1 Nicotiana paniculata | reverse complement strand
TTAAATCTACATTGTGTCAAATAATCAACATTTTTGTTGTTATTTATTTCAATCGATCACAAGCAATATATTGATTAAATCTAGTTTAAATTTTCATTACTGAGTAAATTAGAGGTTGAAATTTCTAGTTAAAAAATGTGATTATGTAGAGAATAATTTTTCGTAATAAAAATGATCGAAATAATGCACCGAATCATGCGACTTTAAATCATTTCTGAATTTTGAAAGAAAAATTATGATTGATGTAATGTAGATAATTCACATACAGACATTGAAATCCAACAAGGTTTATAATCTTTAATTAATTTATTGAATTTTGTAGGAACATATAGTAGGTTAAAAATTACATGCTCACAATAGTTAATGAACTAAGTTAATTCCAGCAATGTGAAACCCTTTTTGACTTAATTGTGACCCTATTCTGCATGTAATTCAGGGTTCCCATTCTTGTTGTGACTATTGACACCCAATCTGATTCTGTTCTGTTTGTGATCTTGTAACTTGTTTATATGCACTTCTAAATAAAACTGTTTTCCTACAGTTATCTCCTACTCTTATATACTATTTTTAACTACTACTCTTAGATATCTAGGGTCCATCCCCTAGTGTCAGCACTACCTAGGAGTCTATGAGACTCCTTCAAACTCCTAATCGTCGAAGACTCGACGGTGGTGTCTCGCACATAAGCAAGATAGTCCAGAAAACCTTTCTCGACCATATGTCGTGCCTTCATGAATGAAATAACCCAGCTGGCTGCACTAACTGAGGAACCTCTCCAGTCCAGCCTAGGTGACTCGGGCATGGCTAATGTAACTGTCTTGGCATGGCAATCCAGCACGACATGATAAGGAGATAGCCAATCCATGCCTAGAATAACCTCAAAATCAACCATGTCGAGCAATAAAAGGCCCGCTCTGGTGTCGAACCCACAGAAGGTGATCACACAAGACCGATAGATCCGGTCTACCACCACAGAGTCTCCCACAGAAGTGGACACATATATAGGAGAACCCAAGGACTCACGAGGAACATCCAGGAAATGAGAAAATAAGGCTGAAACATAGGAATAGGTGGATCCTCGATCAAATAATACTGAAGCCTCTCTACCACATACTGAGATAATACCTGTGATCACAGCGTATGAGGCCACTGTATCTGATCTGGCCGGAATGGCATAGAATCTAGCTAGAGTACTGGAAGACTGATCTCCACCAGAGTGAATATGAGCTACCTGACCTCCCCCTGACTGGCCTCCACCTCTAGGACGACCCCTGCCGACCTGTCCTCCACCTCTAGGTGGCCGGACTGCTGGTGCCGGACCCATCGGCTGATAACCCTGCTGTACGGCCTTGCCCCGAAACCTAGGACAATGCCTCCTCATATGACCTGGATTCCCACACTCGTAACAACCCCCAGGTACCATAGTCTGCTACCCCGAAGAAGAACCCTGAATGGACGGAGGGTGATGTGAGCCCTCTGGAATAGCACTGAAGTAGGGGTCGGAGGATATCGGATGACTGGGATAACCACTGGGTGAACTCTGGATGGCTGGAGGACGGTAGGAATGCTCTAGCATGGCGCTGAAATGAGGCCTCGCTGGAACACCTCGGGGAGGTGGTGGAGGTGCTGAATATGAAGGCCTGCTGGGTTGATTACTTCTAAACTGACCTCTGCCCCTAGCTGAGGAACCCCTAAAATCTTCGGAGAATCTAGCCCTCTTGTCCTGCTGCACCTGCTCCCCGTTCCTCGACCGATACCTCTCGATTCTGCGAGCAATCTCTACCACGAGCTGATAAAGAGTACCCATCTCAACCTCTCGGGCCATGGTGCCCCTAATACCTGGGTGCAACCCAACCACAAATCTCTGCACCCTCTCTGCATCAGGAGGTAGTATCATCAGTGCATGGCGAGACAACTCTGAAAATCTGGCCTCATAATCTGTCACTGACATCTGACCCTGCTCTAGCCGCTCAAACTGATACCGCAACTCTTCTCTCTCAGAGGGTGGGATATATCTATCCAAAAACATTTGCATGAACTGCTCCCAAGTGACAGGAGGAGAATCTGCTGGCCTGCTGAGAATATAGGACTGCCACCACCTACGAGCTCTGCACTCCAACTGGAAGGTAGTGAAATTCACTCCATGAGACTCTAGTATCCTCATGTTGTGCAGTCTTTCCCTGCACCTGTCCACAAAATCCTAGGCATCCTCGCCTCACTCACCCCCGAATACTGGAGGGTGCAATCGAGTCTATCTATCCAATAACTTCTGCGGATCGTCGTTTGTAGTTGGTTTCGGCTCAGGTGCTACTGCAACAGGCAGGACCCCAACCACGAGCAGTGTACCAGGGGTATGATGTAATGCTGTTGTCTAGCCTGCAGCCTGAGCAGTAGGGATCTGGACTCACCCTCCTGCCTGAGAAGTGGGAGTCTCCGTACAAATCTGCAAGACTCTACTGGTTTCGCCTGTGACTCGTGAGACTTACGTGAACCTTGTGCTCTGATACCATGTTGTCGAGACCCAAAATCCTAACTTAGGTCGTGATGGCGCCCAATGGAGGGCTCAGGCAAGCCAACACTCAATTTACTAAGGGTTCTTTCTTATTAGATTAAACATTTCAACATATACACAATTTTTAAAACTTAAAACATAAATCGACAAGGATAATTAGCCAGTTTTTAATCAAAAGCGGTTATGAGGAGGCGTGAGCCAATGTATATATAGACCCATAATCCATAATAACTATCACGTGTGTGCGAGGAACTAGTGTCACAAGTCCTACGGGCATACTAACAGAATATACAAAAGATATAATATACAGTCCCACCGTCTGAAGAAATAGACGGGAAATAAGCAAAAGAAACCCCATGGTGCTGCTGAAGACCGCTAGGAGAAAGCAGCTCACCGTGAAGTCAGGTTCGTCTATAATCAGAATCAAGCTCGGTCTGACAACCAGATGCACCAGCCTCAGAACTTGTATAATTAAGTACAGAATTGTAGCATGAGTACATAAATATATATGTACCCAGTGAGTATCCCGCCTAACCTCGAAGATGTAGTGACGAGAGGTCGACTTGACACTCACTAAGGTCCAAGAATATAATTTAACAGAATATGATGAAAACGGTAGGCATGTAAGAGCAGTGAAGCAGAAAATATACATAAGGTACTGAAATCCGAGGAGGTACTGGAAATAAATAAACAATTACTACTTCACCTTCCCCCAAATATCTGTTAAATCAATGTCCATGAATTTATTAACAAATAAATCATGCGCATACATGATAAGGACAACCGACTTGAGTCATAAGATAATCGTATTCGTGCACAGCCGAGGGTCGAATGGCCTGAACCATAAGTGCATCTTACCATAAAGTACCCGCATCTATGCACTGCCGAGGATCGAACGGCCCGAACCATAAGTGCATCTTCGCCATAAAGTAATCATGTCTATGCACTGTCGAGGATCGAACGGCCCGAACCATAAGTGCATCTTCCAATCCGCCGTGGCGTACGACACGCTCCCATAAGAGTGGGGGAAATCACACTCCGCTCGCGGAATGTAAATTGCGAAGTAGTCACATGCACACACAATATTCCTTTTTAAATTACTTTTCAGTAAATAATTCCTTACAAATTTTCTCAAATTCCATGATCTCAAGGAAATAGGCCGCATGTAACATTTAATTTATTAAGCATATAGTTCATTTCAAGTAAAACACAAGGCATGATGTGGACCTAACTACCAGTCACTACGTACGGACTCTCGTCACTTTGTACGTACGTAGCTCCCACAATTATCACACATAGCATTTAAAACACCTACGTGGACAATTTCCTCTTACGAGGTTAGAAAGGAGACTCACCTCGCGTCGCACCTACTTCCCGGGTCAAGAATGCGCCCGAAACTCCGAACTTGTCACCCAAAGAACTCGAAGCTAACCAAACGTTACGTAAATATATCAAATTATACTCAAGGCATGAAATTCTCCTATTATTTAGTCAAATTCATCATTCTTGAAGAAATCCCAAAATCCAACCTCGAGCCCGCATGCTCGGATTTCAAAAATTCTTGAAAGAAACACTCACCCATAACTTAAGGATCATTAATATATGATTTTTGTATGATTTCATAGCCAATTCACGTGTAATACTCTAAATTCTCGAAAACACTAGGTTACTACCCAATTCCTTAATTGTTTTCACTAATTAGGTAGTTAACTAAATTAGGAATTCATGCATTAACTAACTTTAGAGTAGAATTTACTGACCTCACAGTGGCTGGGTCGTGGGGCCCTTTTCCAAGCTCTCAAACTCGTCTATGGTGGAAGAAAGTGGAGTAAAAATGGGATAAACCCGCACTTAAAGACCTTACTGCCTACAGGGGTTTCCGAACCTGCGACTCGATGACCGCACCTGCAGAAAATGGGACAAGGGCCTGGGCTCACATCTGTGGGCTGGAGCCCGCACTTGCGAGAACTGGGAAACCCACCTGGGGGTCGCACCTGCTTGGCCTGGACCGCAAGAGCGATATCGCACCTACGACTAGGATATCGCACCTGCGGTCACACCAGATCAGGTGCACCAGCAACTGCTTCAGCTGGTTTTTGGCCTCGTTTGGTGCCCGAGAGGCACCTGAGCCCACCTGAGCCCCCATCCAAATATACCAACAAGTCCCAAATCATAATACGGACTCTCTCGAGACTTCGGAACACCTGCAACAACGCTAACACTCAAAATAACACCTCAAAATCCCATAGAACCAAACGTAGGAACTTTAAGTTTTCTTGACTTCGCTAACGACGCGCCGAACCGACCTATACTACTCGGAATGACACTAAATTTTGCAGGAAAGTCATAAATGACATAATAGAACTATTCCCGATCTAAAAATTCCGTTCGGAACTCGATAACACAAAAATACATCCCAAACCACAATAGGAACTTAAGGAACTCTTATTTCAATATTGGGCGTCGAAACTCGATTCCGAGGTCATTTACTAAATATGTTGACCGAAGTCAAACTTGGCCTTAAAGGCCAACCAAGTGTTCCAATATTTCTCTAAACATTTCTGAATCCCGGACCACCTGCCCCCGCAAGTCCTAAATCACAATAAGCCGCTATGGGAAGTCTCATTTAGGGGAACTGGGTCCGATAATGCAAAACGACCGGTCGGGTCGTTACAGAAGTTATGGAAAAATATTAATTGATGCATTGTTTTGTATATGTATTTTAAAAATAATATAGGGAAAAATTGGGTATCAACAGCTGCCCCTCTTTACCCGTGGAGGATGAAAGAGTTATCGGGTAAAGATGTGATGGCCAATTTTTGACCGAGTAGGGTGATTTGAGAGACATAGGCCGCACTCTGGTTTTCGAGCTGCCTACATATCCCTGGTTTTACAGGAATCAGGCCGTGTGTAGTTCTGGATTCATCAGTGAAATATACCGATGATGTTTTCACAAGAACGGACACAAGGTTTTGAATAGGTGAAATGGTTACGGTGAGGGGTCAGGTTTGAAATATTGTGAAGGAACTGGAGCAAGATTGCTCGCGTTGGGTAATCGTTGCTCATCGGGTTACGTACAAATAAAAGACGCACTACAAGCATATATCTTTGCGTAAATTTAAAGATGATGCAAATTCTCTTCAGACCATGAGGATTGTCTTTGGACGGTTGAGGATGACGTCTTTAGACCATGATGTCCCGGCCATGAATTGAGCAATAAGGGATTCGTAGACCATGAAATGGTGTTCTTGGGCCATGAAAATGGTGCCTCCGAACCATGACGCCTTTGAATAATGATATGCAAATTTGAGAGATCCTAAGGCCATGACATGCTGTCTTCCAGCTATGAGGATGGTATCTTCAGACTATGACGCATTCGGACAAGCTGGCGATATTTCAGCCCATGAGGTGCACAGATATGATGCTAGGAGCGACAAGACAAGGCTTAGTCTTGCATGGATTTGAGGGAAGAGCTTAGCCCGAGAGAATAGAATAAATAATGCAAGGGAGATAATTCTTAGTCTCGTGCAGGATTCGGGACAATGCTTAGTCCTATGCAAAGGACAGGCAGGGGTTAGCCTTAGGCAAGTGAATGCAATGTCCAGCCTTATGCAGATAGGGAGGCAGGGCTCAGCCTCATGCATGGTTCGGGATAGGGCTTAGTCCCATGCAAAATTTGGGACAGGGCTTAGTCCCATGCAAAAAGAAGGCAGTGCTTAGCCTTATGCAAGTAGGGAGGCAGGGCTTAGCCTCATGCAAAGTTTGGGACAGGGCTTAGTCCCATGCAAGGTGAAGGCAATGCTTATCCTTATGCAAGTAGGAAGGCAGTGCCTAGCCTTATGCAAGTGAAGTCAATGTTTAGCCTTATGCAGATAGGGAGGCATGGCTTAGTCTCATGCAAATATTGAGACAGATCTTAGTCTCATGCAAATAGAAGGCAAAGCTTAGAATTATGCAAGGTGGAGGCAATGATTAGCCTCATGCAAATAGGGAGGCAGGGCTTAGCCTCCTGCAATGTTCGGGACAGGGCTTAGTCCCATGCAAGGAGAAGGCAGTGCTTAGCCTTATGCAAGGTGGAGGCAATGCTTAACCTCATGCAGGATTTTAGACAATGCCTAGTCTCATGAAAATAGAAGGAAGAGCTTAGACTTATGCAAATACGGAGGCAGCAAGATTGAGACAGAGCTTAGTCTCATGCAATGAATAAATAATAGGTGATAGTAGAGTATTTCTTAGCTGGGAATGAGTTCCGTATCTTTATTGTTATGAAGGTTGTGATTCCAAGGTGTGCATATTCCTTGTCCTGCATTCAAAGAAAAATCATGAGTTTTACAGGGGGAATGTTGGTCCGTGTCTTCATCTTCTTGCTTGATTTGCTCCGCTCTGCCTGAAGATCCTGTTCAAATTATTGGGGCAGGATTTGCTAAAGTAGAGTTTATTTCAAAAGCAGGCATGCATAGTTTTCAAAGACATAGTAAAATACAGTTTAGAAATTGGTCAGATGAACCGGTGACTGTGACACAATCAGAGACATCGCAACTTCTTCTGCCGCTCCTCAAAATTCTGCCCCAGTGAACTAGACAACATTTCTGACTGCTCTATACACTGCGATTGGCTGAATTTGCCTCAAAATTCTGCCCCAGTTTCTGATGATGGGGAAAATGTAAATTTTATTGAATTGTGACCGAACCCACAGGGCTGCCTACGTATCCCCTATTAAATGGGAATCAGGTCTAGCGTAGTTCAATTTACATCATATGAGGAAACATAAATAGTTTACACATAGTATCACTTGACTGCATCTGAATTGATTGGCTTTGGCCAAATTTACCGTCCATTTCTGCGAGTATGAGGGCTCCTCCTATCAGTTTTCTGTGAACCATGTAAGGACCTTGTTAGTTAGGAAAGAATTTCCCTTTGTCTTCATCTTCATGCGGAAAGATCTTCTTTAACACCAATTGTCCCGGTGTGAACTGTCTTGGTTTGACTCTTTTGTTGAAAGCTCTAGACATTCTGTTGTGATAAATCTGGCCATGACATATTGCTTCCTCTTTCCATCTATGAGGGCTAGCTGCTCATAGTGGCTCCTTATCCATTCTGCGTTGCTGAGCTCGGCTTCTTGTATGATTCTTAAATAAGGAATTTCCACTTCGACGGGAATGACATCCTCAATACCATAAACCAACAGATAGGGAGTTGCCCCGTTTGATGTGCTGAATGTGGTACGATATCCCAGTAAGGCGAATGATGGCTTCTCGTGCCATTGTTTGTGATTTTCTACCATTTTCCTTAGTATTTTCTTGATATTTTTGTTGGCTGCATCCACAACTCCATTTATTTGAGGTTTGTATGCTTTAGAATTCTTGTGCTTGATTTTGAAAGTCTCACACATGGATTTCATCAGATCACTGTCGAGATTGGAGACATTGTCAGTGATGATTGACTCTGGAACCCCAAGCCAACAAATAATTCGGTCGCGAACAAAATATGCAACGACCTTCTTAGTCACAACTTTTTAAGATGTGGCTTCAAACCATTTAGTGAAGTAGTCGATAGCCACTAAAATAAACCGATGCCCGCTTGAGGCGGTGGACTCGATTGGACCAATGACATCCATTCCCAAGGAGACAAAGGGACAAGGTGAGCTTGTTAAATTAAACTCGTTCGGTGGCACTTTTATCATATATGCATGTACTTGACATTGGTAGCATTTCTGAACATACCGGATGCAATCTGTTTCTATGGTCATCCAAAAGTAACCTGCCCTTAGTATCTTCTTGGCCAAGACAAAACCATTCATATGTGGGCCGCAGGTCCCGACATGTATCTCGTCGAGCAGCTTAGAAGCTTCCTTTGCGTCGACACACCTTAACAGTCCTAGATCAGGAGTTCTTCTATATAGGGTTCCTCAATTCTAGAAGAAATGATTGGCCAACCTCCAGAGCGTGCGTTTCTGAATATGGTTTGCATACTGGGTATTCTCCTTTTGCCAAATACTCTTTGATGTCGTGGAACCAAGGCTTGGCGTCTCTCTCCTCTTCGGCTTGAGCACAATATGCTGGCTGATTATGGATCCTTAATGGGATAGGATCGATGAAGTTCTTGTTTGGGTGCTGTATCATTGATGACAAAGTGGCCAATGCATCGACAAACTTATTCTGAATTCTAGGAACATGCCAAAACTCTATCTTTGTGAACCTCTTCTTCATTTCTTGAACATGATCCAGATATGGCAGTATCTTGGAATTCTTGGTAGTCCACTCTCCTTGTACCTGGTGTACAAGTAGATCTGAATCGCTGATTACTAGCAGTTCCAGATATTGTTAGCCAGTTTCTTATACCAAGACGGCTTCAATGCCGACTCCTTTGAAGTTCTCTGCTCAGTCAAAGAACTTTCTCCAACCTTCGTAGGCTTCAACAATGTCTTCCCCTACGAATGATACCTCTTCATCGGGAAAATACATTTTTAAGGGTTGGTATTCTCCTCCCACAAGGTTTTCAGCAAGGTGGTATACTAGTGCTTGTCCCTTGACTGCCTTCTAAGTTACATAGACGATGTCGAATTCGCTCAACAAGATTTACCATCTAGCCAGCTTTCCAGTGGGCATGGGCTTTTGGAAGATGTATTTCAAGGGATCCATTTCTTGATATGAGATGCACATAAGTATTGCCTCAGCTTCTGAGCTATCCAGGTTAATGCGCAGCAGGTACGTTCTAGCAGAGAGTACCGTGCTTCATAAGGAGTAAATTTCTTACTCAGGTAATAGATAGCCTGTTCTTTTCTCTCTGTATTGTCGTGCTACCCTAGAACACAGCCGAAAGCTCCATCTAGCACTGCAAGGTAGAGTAGCAGTGGTCTACCTAGATTTGGTGGGTCCAATACTTGTGGATTTGATAAGTACTCCTTGATTTTGTCAAAAGACTTTTGACAATCCTCGGTCCAACTAGTTGCAGCTTCCTTCTTCAACATCTTGAAAATCGGCTCACATATTACCGTGGACTGTGCTATGAAACAACTGATGTAGTTAAGGCGTCCCAGGAAACTCATCACATCTCTCTTGCTCTTTGGCGGTGGTAACTCTTGGATGGATTTGACCTTCGATGGATCCAGTTCTATTTCCCGACGACTGATGATGAATCCCAATAGCTTTCTGGCAGGAATCCCGAATGCACACTTTGTGGCGCTTAGTTTCAGGTTGTACTTCCAAAGTCTATCGAAGAATTTCCTCAAGTCTGCTATGTGATCTGCGGCCTTCTTTGATTTAATGATGACATCATCCACATATACTTCTATCTTTTTATGTATCATGTCATGAAAAATAGTAGTCATAACCCTCATGTAGGTGGCCCCAGCATTCTTTAGGCCGAATGGCATCATCTTGTAACAGTACCACCCCACGGTGTAATGAAGGTTGTTTTCTCAGCGTCCTACTCGTTCATCCATATCTGATGGTAACCAGCGAAGCAATCCACAAAAGACTGGAGCTCATGCTTGGCGCAATTGTCGATCATAATGTGTATGTTTGGTAGCGGGAAATCATCCTTGGGACTTGCTTCGTTTAGATCCCGATAATAAACACAGACTCTGACTTTCCCATATTTCTTTGGAACTGGTACAATGTTGGCTAACCAGGTTGGATATTCAACTACCATGAGGACCTTGGCTTTGATCTGCTTAGTAGCTTCTTCCTTGATTTTCAGGATCATGTCAAGCTTGAATTTCTTGAGTTTCTGCTTTGCGATCGGACACATTGGATTTGTAGGTAACTTGTGATCCACTATGGATGTGCTCAACCCTATCATATCATCGTATGACCATGCAAAAATATCCTCATATTCCTTCAGGAACCGAGTGTATTCCTCTTTTTCTGACGGTGACAAATGGATGCTTATGCGGGTTTCCTTGACGGTTTCGGAATCTCCCAAGTTGACTATCTCGGTCTCGTCCAGGTTGGACTTGGGTTTGTTCTGAAAATTCACTACTTCTCTGACGATCTCTTCAAGTATTACATCCTCTTCTTCTTCTGAATCACTACCTTTTGTTGCGTTGTCTCATTACATGTCACAGTCATCGGTTCATCAAGATAAGTGATAGTAATGTTGTAGGGATAAAGATATGAAAGAAAAATAGTGATAATAAAACATCAAGCCATTTAAAAATGTCAAACAAAATGTTTTCAATAACTCAAATAACATTTTTGGAATATTGAAAATATTATTTAGGACAAAAGAAAAAAATGCAAAAGTAGAAATCATTTTTTAGAAAAGTGAACAATGCTATTCAGTCTTGCTTCCCCGGGACTCGTCGGGCCCTTGATGGTCAACAGTCCAATTCTTGAGGAATTCTCCTTTCTCCACAACTTGGATGGCATGACCTTCCTCCTAATCCTCCCCGACAATCACAGAACAATCCATATTATCATCTTCCAAGAAACAATTCCTCAATGCTATCAATGCTTTTTCTTCCTCTAATCCCCATATGATATCGGCGTGATGGAAGATCTGACTCAAGTGCGTCATGGGTTCCTCAAAAGGGTAGTATGGACCATGCCACGGTGGTGACCAGTCATCTTATTCCTACCAGGTTTACTGATACCCTAGACCAAAGGTTGTACCATGACGTTTTAACTGTATTGGCTTGGAGATACCCTGAAGGCTTTTAGCGATCCCCCTA
Organism: Nicotiana paniculata; assembly: GCA_005239505.1. Lineage (NCBI taxonomy): Eukaryota > Viridiplantae > Streptophyta > Magnoliopsida > Solanales > Solanaceae > Nicotiana > Nicotiana paniculata. The sequence continues at coordinate 48,803 of ML325251.1, read as the reverse complement.
CAAGGTTCGTACCCTTCCCATGCCAGTATACTCTCCATTTTTCTACTCCACCATTTATCCTTTTCAGTCGCGTTAACACGCTCGATGCGATGGTAGGTTTCTCCGCCTAACTTACTTCTGTTTTCAACCACCAAAAGAGTCCGACTGGTGTAAATAGGGTTGCTCCCATCTCCATGGATAATCACTTCTTGATGGTTCCACTCAAATTTTGCCGCTTGGTGCAAGGTGGATGCGACAGATCCAACAATTTGTATTCAAGGTCGTCCCAACAATAGATTGTAGGAGGCGGAGATGTCTAGTACCTGGAATTCAACATCGAACCAGGTAGGCCCATTTTCAAGCATAGGTTAGATTCTCCGACCGTGGCCCTTTGAGACCCATAGAATGATTTCACATTCATAGTCACTGCTCGTATCTCATGTAAACCTTTTCCCAACCTCTTCATAGTTTTCAATGGGTAAATATTGAGGCTGGATTCTCCATCTATCAGGACTTTGTCGATGAACTTATCTTCACATTGCACTGTGATGTGCAGTGCCCTGTTGTGACTTAACCCTTTCGGTAGCAGTTCGTCTTCATGGAAGGTGATATTATGTTTTTCCAATACTTGTCCTACCATGTTATCCATCTCCCCACTGGTGATGTCGTTTGGCACATATTCTTCATTCAACACCTTGATCAGAGCATGTCTATGTGCTTCAGAATTTTGCAATAATGACATGATGGATATCTGGGCGGGAGTCTTGTTCAGGTAATCAAAAACATAATACTCCCTTGCTTGTACTTTCATCCAAAGGTCGTCTGGACCAGTTTCAATGACGGGTTGTTTGTTAGAAGCTTGCTTGCTGGTCTCTTTCAAATGCTCAGGTGTATAAACCCTTCCTGTTCTGGTCATTCCTTGTGCAGCGCCTGATTCTTCCGTCTTTGACTTTCCCTTTTCATCTAGCCTCGGCCACATAATCCCAAGGTACAACATTGGAACTGAAGGGTAGTGTTGATTCCACCGTTACAATGAAAGGTAATGCCACCTCCACTTCAAATGGAGTGAGTATTGCTGCAGGTGGCGTTACTTCTACTTCTAAAGGAACCGATGCGGCTACCTCGACTTCAACTAGAGGTTGTACCTGCACCACAATGACATTGAGTGTGATTGCAGGTTTCTTAGGATCATCACCTTATCGAATAAGCCTGATTGATCCCTCGGGATCCCAGTCTTCATCAGTTTCTATCACATTGACCCATCCACCTCTATGATCTGGGAGAGGATTGTTGTGAACATTGGGTGCAGCTTCATTTGCCTGTATGACCTTACTATCAATTAGTGTTTGTATCTTGTCTTTCAAGGTGTGGCACTCGTCCATAGTGTGTCCCTTCATGCCAGAATGATATGCACAGGTCTTGTTTGGATTGACCCATTGATATGAATTCTCCATTGCCACAGCGGGAATATGGGTGACATATCCAGCAGCTTTCAACCTTTCATATAACTGGTCGATGGGTTCAGCAATGGCGGTGTACTGTCTGGGTGGTTTGCTGTCAAAATTAGGCCTGGGTTTTTGGTAGTTTGGACGAGTTGGAGGTGACTGATAATAGGATGGTTGGGTGTTATAGGTGGTAGCAGGTTGGGAATATTTGGGAGGTGATGGTTGGTATGTGGATGAAGTTATGTAGTTGGACCATCTGTTCTATCCGTTCGAGTTTTGCTTCTCTAGAGAAGATGAGAGGCTAAAAATAGAGGTATTTGGTATACAAATGGATTTTTTTGGTCCTTGGGCAGCCATTAATGTTCCCACTTCTTTCTTTTTTGATATGCCGCCTGATTGTAATGCTTTGTTTGTGGCCTGCAGTTCCCTAAAATTCGTCACCGTTCCACTTTTAATACCTTCCTCGATCCTTTCTCCGAGCTTGATGATATCTGAGAACTTATGATTCTCAATAACCATTAGCCTTTCGTAATATTGCGGATCCTACGCCCTGACAACGAACTTGTTCATCTGATCCTCATCTAACATGGTCCTTACCTTCGCTGCTTCTAACCTCCACCGAGTAGCATACTCGCGGAAGGTCTCAATTGGTTTCTTCTTGAGGTTCTGGATGTAGAAACATCCGGTGCATTCTTCGTGTTGAATCTGAACCTATCCATGAAATCTGACGCCATGATCACCCAGTTAGCCCATTTCTTGGGATTCTGGCTTATGTACCAAGACAGGGCATCTCCAATAAGGCTTCTCATAAACAACTTCATGTGAATCCTTTCATATTTTCCAATCCCCAAGAGCTTGTCATAGTAAGTTCTCAAATGAACATTGGGGTCTCCCATTCCATCAAACATTTTGAACTTGGGAGGTTTGTAACCCTTCGGCAGTTCCACATCCGGCTGTATGCCCAAATCTTTGTAATTCAAACCTTTAATCCCTTTACCTCCTTCAACACCCTGAACTCGGCTTGTTAGTTTCTTGAGCTCCTCAGCCATATTCTTGATGAGCAGGTCCTTCTCGGCAAGTTTTGGTGTATAGGAGATTGGTTGAGTGGAGTGAGGTAGGGTTTCTACGTATATAGGGTTGTTCTGGTGAAAGCCAGGACTTTGGGTATAATGATGATCATTGGTGGAGTTTTGGGGTCCGGGAATAATTTGTGGGGTATTTTGGGGAGTATGGTAGGTGGTTTGCTGGTATTGAGGAGGGAGAGGTTGATTTTGAGGCATGGTTTTATAGTGGTAAGGTGCGAGAGGATTCTGTGGGCGTTTGTTGGTGTGTTTTGAGGTGGTATGGGGTTCTGGGTGTTTGGGTGATTGATGTCTGGGATGTTGAGTGTGAGAGAGAGGTTTGCTAGAGATGATCAAGCTCACCCTAAAATTCGAGTATTTTCTGTTCAAGTCGTGAAACCAAATATTTTGGGGCTTAAGTGCACCGACCATCGAAAGTTTCCGCATTCTCAACATGTGCAGTGTTGTCTTTTCTGATGCCGTTCATATCATCCATTTTAGCTTTCCCTTTGTCTTTCGATACACTTGGAGGAGGAGAAGGTGGAGGGCCCCTAGATATTGTATGATAAGCTGATGATGCCAGTATGCGTGAACCAACCTTGGGGAATGGAAATAATTAAAAAGGAAATAAAAACAAAAGGTAACCAAGTCAGTAAGGGTTCCAAAAAGAAATATTTGCAGTATTTAAACACATATTGCAGGGATGTAAATTCGCGTCGTATTTTGGGAGCCTCGTTTGTGCCCGAGGTAGGCCTAGCGACAAGTTGATTTGGAGAACTTAAGTGCCAATAACTACCTCATTTCATTAATGTAAAAGTAGATGAATCTAAAACGACACTAAAATAAGAAAAGTCACTAATGGAACTTGGCCTTATTACATTTGGAAAAGCAAATAAACCTAATCTACTTGGTCCCAGAAGGATCTTCCCCAGGCTTGATCTTCTTGGCTCCATAGATCAGGTTCCCCAGGTCATGCATGCCTAACAGCAGGTATACTCTCGCTAGATGTCCTCCTTCGTTTCCCTCAGTATTCTGGAAGTCGGCGACTCTTTTCCTCATTTTCCCCTCCAGCTCCATCAAACCTTGCTCCAAATATTTCATCATTTCATTAGATTTGATAACCCTTTCCCTCAATTCATTGATCAGTTCCATATCAGTCTTGTGTTGCTCTAGATGCTCGGCCTCGGACTCATGAACCCTTTTGCGCAGTTTATTGTATTTCACTTGGGCATCAGCAACTTAGTCTATGACCCTGTTTCCCCGACCGATTCCCGGCTCAACTATCCCTGCTATGTTGTCTTCCAACCATGATAGGTAAAAGCGTAGATGCCTTGCGTGGTACCTGTCTGGCTCGATGATGTCCCTTTATAAAATAACCTTTAGATGCCACATATGCTGAGCTTCACATTTGTACGGGATGTCGTCATCCTGAAAATCTGCCCTGTAATGACTCATTTTAGAAACTCGCGGTATGACTTGCTTCCTTAACCCGATCATAACCCTGATAGGAACATAAGGGTATATTTCCCTTAACCCGATCAACACCAAGTGCGGAGTGTCCCTAGATCTAATGATGAGCTCACTGGTAGGGAACCATTCGAACATCCATTGAACCTGGTCCTCAGTCAAATTGTCAAAAAACTGTGCCCATTCTGTAGCATTTTCTGGTTGAGCAAACCTGTCTGGGATGTAAGTAATTCTTTTAGGGTGATGGAAGGCTATATGATCATTCCACGCCCTTCGTGGAAAATCTTGACGATATTGACACCTTTCGAGATACTACAATAACCAAACCTGTAGTAGCAGATTACAACCCTCAAAGTGTTTGAACCCCTTCTGGCAGCGGTCCAAGGCTCAGTAGATGTTAGCTATGATCATAGGGACAATGGTATATGTTTGTCCCTCTATCCCCTCCATTAAAGTTTTGGCTATCATAGCCAGTCTAGTGTGAATACTGTCTCCTTTTCTTGGAGATACTATCATACCCAGGAAGCAAACAACGAACACAAAAACCCTATGGTGAATATGACCCAAGGAAGTGATAGGGAATTCATCATGGAAGATACGATAGGATTTTCTATGACCATATCGTTCATAGAGGTAGTCAAAGGGTATGTAGGACTCCTTTAGACACTCCAAATCATCATTCTTTTTCAAACCCACTATTTTCAGGAACCCCTAATAGCACGATTTTCCGGCACTAATAAAACCGAACTGTCCCAAGGTAATACATCAAATACTCCTATCTCCTCCAAGAGAGGAGCCATTTATATGTTGCCAAAATGGAACACGGACCTTTCTCCATCCTAGAACATAGTGGCCGCTTCGATCAACATATTGTTTGGTTGGATATCCAGTAAAGAGGGTAAATTTTTGAGGACCCTTTTCACGTGGTCTTTTTCACTTGGCGAAAGGTCCTCCCACCAATCCAACAATAATGGTGGTATTATTCGGACCAAGCCGAACGTGGGGACTTCGTGCCTCATTTTATGAACAACAAATAAGGTTAGGCCCTTTCCCCTTCCTGATTCGACTATATATACGTCTATGATTAGCATATTGGCACTTATTTCTCCAAAATTAATGCATAAAATCGTGGTTGCGTCCGTTGGGATTATGGAAACCCCGGTGGACTTTGGACAAGGCTTGTCTTAAAGGGTTATTATGTGGACAACACATTAACCCGGTTAGGTTTGACCATGATGCATGTACAATTATAATTCGAGTAAGGTTTCTATAGGGGTCTAGACTGGTACCCTCAAGCGGGCAACTTGAGGGGGAAAGGCACGGAACCGTCGAATGCACCGCTGCTCGACTAGTTTTACCGCAAATAAGCCTTTCCGAATTTAAAGGATGATATATAAGAAGGGCGCAAACACTCATCAAGTGTTGCTATAGGATTGATTACGCAAGAGTGAAATATGATGTTGAGCATGATTTATGAAACAGTAAATAGCACGTTGTCACGTATTTTCACGTTAAAAATGATAAATGTGGTATTTAATAATTGAAAGACGTTTAAGAAAGAAAACAAGGAGACAAGTCAGTTTCTATAGTAAATGAAATCATAAATGCTTGAAAATAGGCAATTAAATTCACATAAAGGGGAAAGGGAAAGGGTGCACACGTATTAGCAGAATAAAGCATGCTTAAGAAAAGCAAGTTTGTTATGGTAAGAGCCTAAGGGATATCCCCAATAGGGTCGCCACGCCCCCCTTTTTCCTCGCGGAGTCCGGGTTTCGACATTTTAGGATAACTCCCTTCCTTTTGGGACGTGGTATGGGATTTGAAGAGTCGCCACCAAATGGATTAAGGTGTGTTAGGGCTCCTAAAGCAAATAACTCATAAACCGGTGTACATCACCAGAGATTGGGTAAGGGCTCGAAATTACCTTGAGGGGAAGGTGTTAGGCACCCCTCGAGGTCCACAACGGTGGGTCCCGACCAAACTTAATTTAAGCGAATTAGTCTTTAAAGGAAAATAAAACAGTTTAAAAAGAAATAGAGAATACTGTAAAACGAAAATTAAAGAGGTCCTAGGTTTATTAGCCTATAGGATCATTTCTATGCAATACTCGATAACCTTCCTCAAATAGAGGTGTTACGCGTAGCATTAGCGCACAGGTCATCATTTCCTTTACTACCCAGTTACCCTCCCCTTTTCAATTATTACCTAAGCGTTCTAATAACATCCAGTACGTACCTTATGCGTGCACTACCCACCCCTTACCTATGGTCCTGGAGGTGTTTAGGACCTCTATTTAAGGTGGTTCTAGACTCACCTATGTTGCTTAAAAGGAGAGAACTAAGTGACAAACAAAAATCAAGTAGGACTATCACATAAGTAGCAATTAAGGGGCTCATATTTACCTCTACAAATAGACAAACAGATGCATGTTATTCAAGTAATTATTAATGATTTCAGGATCCTATAGGAAAGATATCTAAATGAGCAAACATAGAATATATAACAGTTTTATTAAAGCGAGGTTGTGAGAACCTATCAATTTTCCTACTTATTTTGTTAATATCTTTAACTTGGGCACGTTTCAAGCAGCAAGAAATCACAGTTTTTAAACCCAAGATTTTAATTATCCTACAAGCTTGCCTAAGTGATAACCGGGCAGAATTCTATAGACATAGTATCTAAGCAGTAAACCAGACCATAATTATAAACCAAACCATAATTATAAACCAGAGATTGATTTTAACATGCAGATTTCATCTTTTTAGATCCTATAGGCATGCTCAGGAGTAGATGGGGCGATTCAGGTGAGATCCAATGTATATCCAACTTTTAATTCACTCGTGGGATCCGGGCGGTCCGGGGGGGGGACTACCACGACTCATCTTTTCTCGAGAATCCATACATCCCTTCTATGTGCTGAAACTGATTACAAGCATTATTTCCTACAGACATGATATCTAAACATAGAAACTAATTTTTATACTTCCTATAGGCATGATGTCTAAGTGTCAAGACTGATTTTATATGTGTTTCCTATAGGCACGATGTCTAAGTGTTGAAACTGTTTTTAAACTTATTTCCTATAGGCATGATATCTAAGCGAGTAAATGTGTTAACCAATTTCCAAGAGAATTAGCAAATAAGGTCTTAGAAACATGATTTGTAATGCACACAGGGAGGTCTTGAAAATATGATACTTGATGCAGAATTGATAAACGGCCTAGAAGCAGGATTTCTAGGATGCAAGTGTGAAATTCATGATCACAAGTAATAAGATAAGTCCTATAGGTATGGTTTCTAACGACATGCATATAAATAATCACCACATCAACATATAGGCATGATTTCTACCCGAACCCAACAAAGATATATAAAATCCCTCCCCATCTTTACTAATAAACCCATATCTATTTTACAAGGATTATTATTACAGACCAATACAAATGAATTTACATGATAAAAATAACTACTATAGGGATCCTTGGCAGGCCCAAAGTCAACTTGGAAGCCAGGCCTTCAATTAAATATGGAGTACACCAGTAGTCCATAATACATCAAATGGGCTTCCGATGTGTCAAAGTTCCCAAGGGCCTGAGGGACCCCGGGAAATTCTCACACCAGAACCTTTTCAAAGAAATAATTTTTGTAAACAAGTTTGGAAGGCTAACCCCAATGTGCCAGAGTTCAGAGGAGTCTCATGGACTCCTAGGCAGTGCTCACACTGCGGGGGAATGACCCTATATATCTAAGAGTAGTAGTTGAAAATAGTATACAAGAGTAGGAGATAATTGTAGGAAAACAATTTTATTTAGAAGTGCATAGAAACAAGTTACAAGATCACAAACAGAACAGAATTGGATTGGGTGAAAATAGTCACAACAAGAATAGGAACCCTGAATTACAGGCAAAATAGGGTCACAATTAAGTCAAACAAGGTTTCACATTGCTGGAATTAACTTAGTGCATTAACTATTACTAGGTGGAATCATATAGACATGTATCAAACAGAGAACAACATGTTGAAATTAAGTGACTGATCAGACAATCATACAAAGGTAGCAGGAATTTAAAGCAGATTATTCTTGGAAGAGGTACACAGAAACCATGAGTTGATCAGGAACATGTTAAGCTAAATTATCAACACATAAAACAGAACAGGAATTGATGCATGCTAGTTGAGAAACAAGTAAACAAGTGTCATGGATCGAAAATGAATATGCTAAAGTGTATTAACAACTAACATATTGGACATGACAGATTAACAAGAGTTAAGTCATGCTGGTTATGAACAATAAACAGAAAACATAAGGCAAACAAAAACACTTTTGAAGTCTAACTACATAGTGTATAAAATGATAACAGAAGTGGAGGCATACCAGTTAAGAGATAGCAACAGGAAAGTGAAGGCAAATAGGATCCAAGAGTCTAGCCTTGGCTTTCAGCCAGCTAGACAGAGCAGCAAATAGAAGTAACAGAAAGAACTACAATTGATAGTGTGGGTAAGAGTAAGAGTTTTTGTGTGTGTTTTTGTGTCTTTCTATGTGTGTTCGTGTGTTTTGAAAAATCAGGATGGGGGTTTATATAGCATTCAGCGGAGTAGAAAAATAAGTCAAGGAAGATTTAGAGTTCACAAATAAGGTATGCGATTAAAATTAACCAGTTAATTGGGGCTAAACTCAATCAACTAATTCAACAAAATCCGGAAAATACCCCTTAAATTAGGGAGAATCAATTAACAGCCAAGTTAGGGGTTTAATAAGGTAAACAAATCAATCAAAGACCATTTAGGGGTTGGTTAAAGCAATCAAATCCCAGAAATCAGGCTAGTAATCTAATTAAGGAAAATAATGCCAATTACGAGTCACAAATAAAGAAAATAGGTAAAAATCACAGAGAAATACCAATCTCAGTAGAAAAAAATCTTTGAACCCTAATTAGGAAAATAAAACAAATTAATCTCCTTTAATTGACAGAACTAAAGAATAACATGCAAATATTGAAACAAACAGTGAAATAATTAAAAAAAAAAATAGGGATTAGAACATAGGCATGAAAAGTCAGTCAAACAAGTAAAGAGAACCAGATTTAAACACTTAGAAATTTTAGAACCTGTTTGCAGAGAACATAAAGTTGAAATCCTAGTTTTAGAAAAACATTAAAATCGGTTAATAATAAGGAAAAACAGAAGGTTTTTAAAGAGAAATACCAGATGAACTTAAAATCATCTCAGATCTACAAGGATCTGAACAAACTCAAGTAGAAAGAGACTTAGGGTTTTAAAAAATGGATTGAGGTGAGAAAAGTCCGGTTTGGAACTATAGATTAAGCCATAAACATAAAGATAACAGTATTCACAAACACAGAGATGAACGCATGCAGGTTCATCGAGCAAATGAAGAGTTTTGGACAAAATCTGAGTTGAATCTCTTCGAGATGCCCTCAACCAATAACAAAATCGAACAACCAGTGAAGATAGGAGGCCAGCTGGGGCCTAAAGTCAAAGGGAAACCCCATAGATTGAAGGGTTTTCGGTGACGGCGGCTAGGGTTAGGGGAGAGTTTGAGAGAGAACAAAAGAGGAGAGGGAAACAGGGGTGGCGGGGGTTTAGAAATGATTAGGGTTATGGTGTTAGGAGTAATTAAAAAAGGTAACAACATCCTGGACCGTTGATCTCTGAGGTGAACGGCCAGGATTTGATCTGGGGTTGGGCTGGTCAGATAGGAAATTGGGTTATGGGTATTTTAATTGGGCTGAAGGTAATAATTTGGGCCAGGTCCGAAAATGAAATGAAATTAAAACCATTTGTTAAATACCCAATTAAGTTGATAAATAATTTATAAAATAGCTAATAAATGATAAAAACTGCTAGTGATGTATAAAAAATGATTTAAAATAATTACTTAATATTATAAAAATACAAAAATATCATTTTCTTGTCAAATAAGGTAATTATGCACTTGTGGGCTATTATTTCAAAGTTATTGCAATTATAACCCAAAAATGTAAATATGGCTATTCGTGAAATAATTAAAACTTAGCATAAATATAAGTTATAAAATTAAGCAACAAAAATTATCATAAAACCATTTGTGATGCAATTAGTAATTATTTATATAATAAAAATACTGGGATAAATTAATAAAAAAAATCCTCAAAAATGCCAAAGTTATGGAAAAATATTAATCGATGCATTGTTTTGAAGATATACATGAATTTTAAAAATAATATAGGGAAAATTGTGTATCAACAAGTGGCAGATATAATAGTAGCTGATGGATCAATTAAGAACCTATGGACATGATAACTAGACGAAGACCAGTAGAATATAAGCTAGCATGATCCTATAGGCATGATATCTAATGCTGCAGTTTTGCAAATTGAGGGGCGGTTATTGGTATTTGTTTTGCTGTCTAATGACACATAGTAGTAGACACGGGAATAAATAGAGTACCTAAGCTTATGCTTTGATAATAAACAAGTTGTGTGAGTGTGTGATTTCCCTAATGGCATGATTTCTACTAGTGTACATGGAAATCTGAATAGCATATATGGTAGGTTGGATAATATAACAAGTAAATTATATGAATCCTATAGGCATGTTTTCTACCCTTTCATGTAAACATTATAATATACATGTTTCCCAAACTTCACTAGCACCTTAATTGTTTATTACAAAATTATTACAGACCAGATGAGGAATATAAGTACAAATAAAATTATAATAAGCCTACAACAGGCCCAAAAGAGATACCCAGTATTGCCTGGGCCTTCACAGACTCCTCCTTTGCGAATAGCATTCCCAAATCCAAACAGGGGACTATGCCCATCAGCACAACCCAAAAGTCATAGAGGTACTAAAGCAAACTCAGACACTCACAAATTGACCATATGACCCAAATATTGAATTATTCATAAATCACTTATACGACCAGTTTGCAGATTATACAAATAATGTGAGGAAGAAAAACTAAATACCAAAGACAGCTCAAATTCCATCAGCAGGGAGAGTGATCAAAGAACCCCAAATCCTAGTGTGTCAGAGTTCACAGGGGTCTCAAATGGACCCCGAGCTGTGCTCACACTAGGAATTTCATTAGAGAGAGTTTTGATGGCCTTGGCTTTCAGCCGGGCAAGAGTGACAACTTCAGAATAATGTAGGTAACAAGTAAAGAAACAGTGATCAAGTGATGGAGTTTGAAGAGGTGCATTTGTATTTTAGAAACAGATATAGAAGGGGTGATGAAACAATGAACATACAAGAAAAATGAATTAACAAACTCAAAGGACAAGTTGATATCGCAAGTTCAAACACTTAGGATATTGGGCAGAAAACATTTTATAGGAAGCAGGGGAATCATGTCTTCTGGCATTACAAGATTATTATACAAATGTGCACCATGCCAAACGAGACTAAAGTAGAGCACTAACTTAAAGGATTTGAAGCCTAAGGGTCTCAATTATCTTGCACACCAGAAAGTAGAGAAGCCAACTTGTATCAATAAGGCAAAAGAGTGTCGAACACTACAAGAAAACACAAGTTAAGATAGCTACTCCAAAGGTCCCAACTAATCACTAGGGAATACTGAATTAAGCAAACCAAAGACATAATGAGTGACAGAGATAGTTATGGAAACAGGTCATAGCTAAAGTCAGTCACTATAGGAACCCAGGACAAAGCAGGGAAACAAACTCATGCCAACAGCCAATGCAAATATTCAAAGTACCAACACATTAGGCTAAATGAACTTAAGAGAGTCTAAATTGTTCAAGTTAAGCATAAACTTATCTCAGAGCTGGCAGTTTAGGTATAATCAAATGCTAAAGAGGCTCAGATCACAAAAAAATTTTTATGCCAACAAAGTTGCACATAGAGATGGTCTAGAAACACATTAGGTCATAAAATTTTAGAGGTATGGATATGAATTTCATGAACACAGGAGAATGAAATTGAAAAAGAGCTAAGGAACTTACCCGTTATCGATTCATAAATAGACAAACAAGAAAGAATAGATTCCACACTACTCTAAATGTCAACAAAGAGAAATAGAACCCAGGATCTTAGTGCGTCAGAGTTCCCAAGGGCAGTGCTCGCGCTAAGAGGAATTGAAAAATCAAATTCCGGTGGCCTTGGCTTTCAGCCGGCCAAGAGCCAAAATATATAACAGTAGAATGACAAAACAATAGAGCGACAAGCCTTAGTATTTAGTGAGTCTCGTAATTGAAAAGTCTCTCCATCAGGGGAATAGGGAAATGATTTATATAATGTTGAAACTAAAAGAACAAACAAGGGAAATAACCGATTATACATAAAATAAGGAAATAAATCAAGTAAACATGGACGAAAAAAGGTAAAATATCGCATGCAAGTTAGTAGAGTAACAAGAAAGGAAAAATATCAAACTCCGAACCCTAGTAAGGGTTTTAAACTCAAAATCGGCCAACTGGTATGAAAAATCCAGTTTCTCTTTGTGTATATGGATGGGATATTGTCTAGATCTCCAAGATTGAGTTGATTCTCATCCGATATAGAGGTGGTATTTGCAAAAAATTGGAAAATACCTAAGTAATACCAAAACTGTATGACCACTACCAGGGGGATTCAGATATGGTAAACAAATAATGGTAAAGTCCTATTATCAGTGAGATTAGGATAGGGAATTAATGGGAGGCGAATAAGGTTCTTCAGAAAAGAGAATGGAAGGTTGAGAGCGTTTAGGGGCGGTGGGTTAAGGGGAATGGTTTAGTGTTTAAGGGGTTTGGGTAATAAAATAATTGTGGGGTGAATGTAGACCGTTGATCTTGAAAGATCAACAATCGAGATTAAGGGATAAGCCGGACGGGTCGTTAGAAACGGGTACCGACCGGGTTAATTAAAGAGGTTATTTGGTTTGTGTTGCTGATGCTGGGATAAATGCATTGGGCCAAGGTTTTGGTCCGAAAATTAGCCCTATATTGGATCGGTAATTAAATACACAAAAATTATTTAAAAATAATTTGTAAAATAATTAATAAATAATAAAATACTAATTATGCAATAAAATTATTGAAAAATAATAACTTAACATTATAAAAATATAAAAATGTGATGTGATTATGCATAGCGTATAGGCTAATATTGTAAAATTATGTAAATAGCCTAAAAATATAAAATATAATTATATAAAATAAAGTAAAATATTATGAAGCATATATATGTATGCAAAATAATCAATTTTGATGGTTGAATCATCACAAATATAACTTAAAGGGCAATTAATAAATATTTGGACAATTTAAAGCTTTAAAATTATGAAAAATTGTAGAAAATTTCTGCATAAATCTTGTAAATTAAATAATGGATGAAAAAAATCATAATTTTGAAAGCCTATATACTATTTGGGGAATGAGAGTTCAAAATTGGGTATCAACAGTTCTCCTCCATATTCACCACTATAAAGTCTACATGAAACACAAACTTATCTACCCGAACTAAGACATCTTCCACTATTCCCTTGAGTATCAGAGTTGTTTGGTCTGCCAGCTGCAAAGATATTGGCACCGACTTTATCTCCCCGATCTCACTCTTCAGCTTCTTGTAAATAGACAAAGGCATTAGATTAATTGAGGCACCTGAATCACATAAGGACTTATCAAATTTAATAGAGCCTAAAGAGCAAGGTATAGTAAAACTCCTTGGATCTCCACATTTTTGTGGGAGTTTGTTTTGCAAGATAGCACTGCAATGCTCTGTGAGCTTGACTACTAATGTCTCCCCGATCTTCCTTTTCTTTGTAAGGATCTCCTTCGAGAATTTTGCTTAAGCTGGTTTTTGGGAGAGCACCTCTGTGAATAGAAAATTTAAATTAACTTGTTTCAGCATATCCACAAATCTCTAAAATTGTTTGTCTAGCTTCTCTCAATAAAGTTATTGGGGAAAAGGTAAAGTAGGCATGTTCTTGCTCTCTTCATATTCATCCCTTCTTGACTTCTCTTCCTTATTCTTTTTCTCATCTCCCTTCTTGCTTTTCTTCTTCTTATCAAATCCATTTTTCAACTGTTCCCCATTTTATTTTTCAGGTATCACATGTTTTTAGACTGGGTAGGCTCTTTCACTACTTGTCCGCTTCTCAGAGTTACATCATTTACAGTCTCCTTGGGGTTTCTTTCTGTATCAGCTGGCAAAGTACCTGGGAACCTTTCAGACAATATGGTGGCAATTTTTCCCACTTTCTTCTCCAAGTTTTGCAACTCTGTGCCAAGTTCTTTGAAAACTGCACAATGAGAATCTAGCCTCTCATCCATCTTGACAATAAAGGACTGCATTAGATCTTCTAGCCCAGGATGTGTCACGACCCAAACCGATGGGCCGCGACGGGCACCTGGTACCTTACTCAACCGAGTATCAATGTAATGTATCTTTGTTATTACATCATCATATACACATGACATACGTGCCTAATAGGCCAACGTGATCATTCATAAACTCAAAACATAGGCCGACAAGGCCGTACAATATTTCACGTACACGACATATGTGTACAAGCCTCTAATAGTACATAAATATCATAAAGGTCGGGAAAGGGCCCCTCCATACTAATCAGCACATGTCCTAATCATAATGATCACATAAGCAACTCCGGAGCAAATGGAGCGCATCAACACTTTCCGCTGAGCTGATAGCCTACTTGGAGGATTCTCGACCTGTTTATCAGGACCTGCGGGCATGAAACGCAGCGTCCCCAGGCAAAAAGAACGTCAGTACGAATAATTTACCGAGTATGTAAGACAAATAAATAAGTACATAACATACATGGAAGAAATATAGAGTAACTGACTCAACCTATAAGTCTGGATAGCTCTGTAAATCATGAAATAATTATAGTGTCATGCATATGCGTATGAATGTCATGTCGTGCATAGGTATATGTTTCATAACATCATCAAACCTCTGAGGGCATCCCATCATATCATCTCGACCACTGTGGGCAAAATCATCAACGTATACCAGCTGATCAGGTGGTGGGGCGTACATAACGCCATAACCTTTTACCATATCCCATATAAATATAATATACATATATACGCGCATATAACATCGTCTGGTCATGGGTCAATGTGCATGTATAAATGCATAAAATGCATATGAAATACGCTAATAAAATCTCTCGGTACGTCATAAGGCCATTATGCCTCTGATTAATATCATGAAATAAACTTTACCAACTTACATATTTTTGAGACCCATGAACAAAAGATAATAATAATTCACATGGGGACTCTAGAATATAGACACCCCTAATATTTCTATGAATAGAGTAATTTATAACAACCGTGTGTTTGCTCGTTTCTTCTGCATAATTTGAATCATGCCAAAAGGAAAGAAGAGATAACCTTAACATACCTGGGGTAGGGAAAACATTCGTATGCTGTTCTTGGAAAAGGTTGCACCGTACCCCTATAGAACCACAGAATTTACACGTTTTTAAGCTTCCAATAATCTCTCGTTGAATTGTTGGTTGGAAAACTTTTGTTGAAAGTTGCTAACCGTTCTGGATTTAAAATTTTTGGTTGAAAGCTATTCTGTGAAAATGGCTAACATTTGGGTTTTGGTTGAAGGGATCTTTTTTGTAGGATTGATTATGATTCTAATGGGTAAGTCTTTTGTAAATATGAAAGATATTTTAAAAAGTAGTGAAATGTGACACTACACCACCTAATCCAAAAATACTAACAGTCATTGTTTGGAAGTGGTGAGGGAGAAATTTATTAATTTTTATTCACTTATTAGTTAATTGGGTAATGTCCCGTTACCCGATAATTAACCAATTACCCGCATAATTAAAAATTATCTCAAATTACTTAAAATTCTACTTATTCTTAATACACTTTATATATCCTACTATTATGGTCACATGGTACCTTGTATGGTACTAGTCCGTAAATATCAGGTATTAACGCTCGCCCGTATTTTACCCCCACATGCCAAACATGGATGAAAATTCATTTTCTTTGACTTGCTTCCCCTTTCACCTTCACAAATTTATTCATCACTTGTAAAGTGGCATATTCATTATTATCTCCATATAATCTTTTACTTGGACTGATGTCAATTACCTTATGACAAATTCAACATATAATACTACTGGGTGTAACATCGTCGTAATTTAATACTGTGAAGTGTAACATCATCGTAATGTAATACTACAAGGTGTAACATAATCGTAATATAATACTGCGGGACGTAACATCATCATAGTATATTAGTGCAGAGCATAACATCGACGTAATACTGCGGGGTGTAACATTATTCCCCCCTTTGGAACATTCGTCCTCGAATGTTGACTGATGCACTAATCATTTTTCATAAATTATGTCTTTCGAATACTTTAGAACTTCCCTTGCCATCTAGGCGAATATTCTGTGAATAAGACCAAAATCCAGGGCATTCCCCCCTTAGGCCTCCTTCTCACACCACAACTTGTAGTCGGAATCCTTCCAAACTCGTAACTAATGCTACCTTCCATCATGCAGCCTGTACGACTTTGACCTTGTAAATGTGCCCCATCTCTAGGTTTCATATATAGAGCTTGATAAGATGTCCCTTTGGGCATATATGAGTATACTGAAGTTCTTCGTTCGGTACTTTGTTGAATTCACGAATATTGCTATATCTTATCGAATAGGTCCGTTTAGCCATCCTTATGAATTTACTGCCATAACTCTTACTTTAATTTATTGTTGCTGAGGTCTAACTATCAAATCCTAGCTTACTTTCGTTGCTTATTTCATATGTATAAATCTAAGTCCTTTAATGCTTCCTCATTACTGCTCATCTTTAGACTGATGACCTAATCTCATCTCATACTTTGTGACTTTTGTCCATCCATTGTTGATTCACCTTTATGTGGGCTTAAGCTATCTTCCAATCTGCGGCTCATGGTATTACTTTATCCCTTCATGGGCTTCATGGAATATCCATCATACAATCTTCTAACAACTCAATCCTTTGACAATGCCCTGGGCTCAATTCTTTATTTAACTTATACTGGAGTCATCTATGGCTGTATGATTGTCAATGTAACGACCCGTGATGTTTAGCTTAAAGTGTATATATTTCAATGTATATCGCCTCATATTTTACTTTTGTTTCGTGAGTTTTAGATGATAAATTTGACGATTTCTATTAATTTCAAGTGTTTTTATGTGTAGGAATGATTCTGGATCAATTAGGGGCGAAACGCGCGAAATTAGAGCCAAAACGGACGAAACCGGGAAAATTGCGAAATTGGGTGCCACAGGCAGTGCCCAGCACCACCTGTGGCACTGTGGGAAGTACCTAAATTAGGAGTAGCGCCCGACGCTACCCAGGGCTTCGGTGATGGGATTTTCTCCTATTTTGCCCGGGACACGGTTATTTCGGCCCTAGACCTACCCAACACGTATAAAAACAAGTCTAAGCTTCTTGTTGATGGGATACACGCCACTTTGGAGGAATAATACACACGGAATTGCTAGGGAGCGAAGGATTCTCAGTTTTCTTCATCTTCTTATAGTATTTACAATTAATTCAACACTTATGCAATTGTTTGATTTTAGCATGAGTGGATAAACACCCATTGTTCTGGGGTTGTGATTTAGCCATGAATATTGTTATTCGACATTAGCTTAACCTTGATTATAGTTCACTTAATATATGGTTGTTTCTTCAATTCAGTGTTTAATTGCTTAATTGTCTGGCCAGCAGTTAGGTTCTATATACTATCTATGCTATGCTTGGGAGAGCCGTGTATAGATTAGAGAAGAGTTGAAGAGAGTGCGATTTTAACCCTTCATGGGAGCGGATTTGTGGTTAGGATAGGAATATACCTAGTCACCGTGCTTAATTAAATATCGTAATCTTAATGCGTTCTGATAGATTAATTCCATAGGAGTATAGGCGTTAATCTATTGAGAATAGGCGAGTAGTGCTTCAAGAGATGGCTATGAGAGCAATTATCGATTAATTATCAACCATGAGTGAATTATATAAAAGGGAGAGTTAATTAGAATGCAATACGAGTGGTGAATTGATCACAACCCTGGAATATTTGTCTCTATTGAATACACAACAATCAACTCGTTACTTGATAATTAGTTATTTCTCAGAATCGTAGTATAGCATAGTTACATTATTGGATTTTCATTTTGTCTTGTGTAAATAACAATTATAGTGAATTAGTGAGTAGTCTACACAAGTATCTGTGAGTTCGACACTCGATTTATCATTATATTACTTGTACGACCACGTATACTTGCGTGTGCATTTGGGAGCACCAAGTTTTTGGCGCCGTTTCCGGGAACTTGAATATAGATTACTTTCTAGTTTTTACTTTAATTGTTTATTTCATCTAGTGTAACTTACTTGACCGTTGCTCTAATCTCAGGAACTTTGATTGAATGCGTAAGGTCAGAAGCCAGGACAGAATTGACGGCTTTGACCCCGAACCTGAGAGAACATTTCACAGGAGGTTGAGGGAAGCAAGGGATACAGACAATATTCAGGACCTCGTTCAATTTCCTGTGAACATGGCAGAGGAACAACACATGGCTGTTCAGGAGGTAGCAATACCCAGTATTGCTAATGTTACCTCCAGCATCGTGAAGCCCAGAATCACTAGGCACTTTGAGCTTAAAAAGAGCATGATTCAGCTACTTCATGCAAACGGGAAGTTTATGGGTCTTCCACACGAGGATCCACAGCAACACATTTTGAACTTCTTGGATATTAGTGATAGTTATATCACTAACGGGGTCACGCCAGATTATGTGAGGCTCACGCTTTTCCCATTCTCTCTGTTGGGCGATGCAAGGCGATGGCTAAAGGCAGAACCAGCTAATTCCATCCCTTCAGGCAAGACTGCAAAGATCAGAAGTGAGATAGTCTCCTTTAAACAGAAAGTAGGCGAATCTTTATATTCAGCATGGGAAAGGTTCAAGGGGATACTCAGAGACTGTCCTCATCACAATCAGACAAATGAAGTGTTAGTTCACACTTTCATTGAGGGGCTCCATCCCCAAACAAAAATTATGGTAGATGCAGCAACTGGAGGTCAGGTGTTGGAGAAGAATTATGATGAAATATTTGCGTTATTGAATAAATTCTCCAAAAGCAATCCAGACTGGCAAGGTGAGATGGGTAGGAAATGTGGTCCAAAAGTCACCAGGGGTTCTTGAATTAGATGTTGTCTCAGCATTGTCAGCACAGATCTCTACACTGACTAACCAAGTCAATCAGATGACCCTGATCATTAACAAGCAACATGTCCAACAAGTACAACTCAGGTATTTTGTGAAATATGTGGAGAGGGTCACCCGAGTGACTTATGCCCAGCTAATCCAGAGTTTTCCTGCTTTATGGGTAATGCGAATAGGGGTCAAGCAAATAAATATGGGAACACGCATAATCCCAACTGGAGAAACCACCCAAACTTCTCTTGGGGTGGAAATCAAGGCACTCAGAATCAATACAGGCCTCAAGCACCTCAACAAGAATACAGACCACTTGAGGCTGAACAATCAGCTAGCCTTGAGGAGATTATGAAGAGAATGATGAAAGACCAACTTGCTTTCAATCAAAAAATAATGGCTGATCACCAGGCCCAAGCAGCATCAATGAGAAATTTGGAACGCCAAATGGGACAACTTTCTAGTGCCCAAAATACGAGACCAGAAGGAGCTCTTCCTAGTGATACTGATCCTAATCCTAAGGCTCAAGTCAATGCAATTATCTTGAGAAATGGAAGAATACTAGAAGAAGATCCAAAGACAAAGAAGAATACAACTCATCCTGTAGGAGAATTAGTTCCCAAGCCAGTTGAGGGGAATGAGAAAGATAGTAAAGGGCCCGAGTTAGTAATTGAAACAAGGCCACCACCTCCGTTTCCATAAAGACCGCAGAAGCAAAAAGATGATGCTAAGTACAAGAGATTCCTAGATATGTTGAGACAAGTGAGTGTGAATTTTCCTTTGGTGGAAATTTGCAAGAAGTGCCTAAGTATGCAAGGTATCTCAGAGATATTGTGGCAAAAAAACAAAGACATGCAGAGTTCGAAACAATTGCACTTACTGAAGAGTGCAGTGCCAGGGTTCAGAGCAAACTTCCTCCTAAGTTGAAGGATCCTGGGAGTTTCACAATTCCTTTGTTTCATGGAAAACAAGAAGTTGGTAGATCCCTGTGTGATTTAGGGGCTAGTATAAATTTGATGCCCTCTTCTTTGTTCAAGAAACTCGGATTGGGGGTTCTTAGACCTACCACAATCACTTTACAATTAGCAGATAGGTCACTAGTTATGCCAGAAGGAATTACTAAGGATGTGTTAGTTCGAGTGGGAAAGTTTATTCTCTCTGCTGACTTTATTGTTCTTGATTACGAGGAAGATGAGGAAGTGCCCATTATTTTGGGGCAACCATTCTTAGCTAATGGTGGAGAAATTATTGATGTGAGGGCAGGGAAGTTAAAAATCAGAGTTGACGATGAAGAGGTCACTTTTAATGTGTACAAGACACTTAAACTCCCAAAGCATTACGGGGACATGTGCATGATTACTGTGGTCGACGTGAGGGTATAGAGTAGGGTCCTTATGTGAAGGGCAGTCCAGAGGAGGTGGTGTTGCAAGCTGAGGGTGTAAAGATAATTGAGAAAAGAGCCAGAGATTAAAAAGGAGACCCATTAAGAGCGTGCAAAAAGGCTAGGCTTCATGGGAGAAATAAGAAGAGAAAGCGCCCAGCATGAGCAGAGTAGCAGAGTCGTGCCACGACTATAAATAAGGCGCTTGTTGGGAGGCAACCCATCCTGTATATCTTTTATTTTTTATTTTTTTTAAGTGTCGAGTCTTGTGTTGTTTTTATTTTTCAGAGTAGGGGAAGTCTGAATACCCAAAGTTGAAGCTGAGGGGCATGTTTGAGCTTAAGTGTGGGGTCATCCCGACTCTAAATATTGAGAATCATGTCCGAGCTAGGCCCAAGAGGGTCTCAGGGAGTATTTCTCACCCTTGTTTTAATGTTTTTCTTTGTGATCATGCATCGAGGACTATGCATAACACAAGTGTGGGGGTGGGGAAACTACTTTCTAAAGTGAAGTGTAATTGTATAAATTTTTTTTTGTTAAGAAACGAAAAGAAAAATAAAAAAATAGAAAAAGCACGAATTTTTTCCCGACGATGGATCTGTTGGACAATTTTCTTGAGGGATAAAGTCCGATTAAAAAATAAAACGCCAAAAAGATTTTTTTATTTTTTTAGGATAGTTAGGTAGTATCCCTTGGTTTTTCTTTGGGCACCGGTTCTTTTCTAAGGGTGTAACTTGAATCGGGCACTTAAAATTATTTTTTTAGAGTAGTTAGGAAGAAACTGAGTAACTTAGAAATACCCTTTGACATGTTTGGTGCTGGCATATTAGGTTATGACATACATTCTGCTTTCCCTTGTATTTCGTTTGACTTGTGATTCCTAAGAAAAATTAAATAGTCTATCTTGTGACGCCTTAGCTCAGTTGCTTGATTTGTGTGCTATATAGTGTAATATTGCTTAATTCTCTCAATTATGTGTGCTTTCTTGACTTTAGAGTTGAACAAAACCGTTGTGATTGAGTCATGTGCAATGTGTGAGTGAGGTTTAGTGATTTTCTATGCTATCTTGTGTAGTCTAGAACTTGCCCCGTGTGTTAATCGAAGTAAAATTGTAGGTTATGCTAGTCTAGGAGATGACATAGGCCTTTTCTTTCTTGATCATGGATGTGCTTGTCACATAAAAAATAAAAAATTTCGTTGCTAGCCCCCTTGAGCTTATAGACCTTTTCTTTGGCACCCACATAACAAGTCGTACCCCTATTTTGTTCTTAAATTGATATTTTTGCACCTTTACCTCCTAAGGAACTTAGTCGCTAAAAGAAGTAAGGTGAGATATTGGGGATTAGTTTTTGAGTGGAGCCATGGAGAGGCCTGTTAGTGCACTAAAATTGAAATCAAAAGCCACTAGCCAATGAAATTTCATGTATGGAGTGTGTGTAAAAAAAAATATTGTTGTAAAAGAAAGAACATAAAAATGATAGTGAAAGTATGTAGAAAAAGAGACACATCTCCACTTCTTATTTTATTGTGCTAGTGGAAGTATAGAAGTGCGTAATTGAGAAAGGGCTATGTTGTGTATGGATTGTGGCAAGTGAATTGGTTGAGAGGAATATGTGTGAATTGTGAATGTAGTGTATTAAAGTGCTTAGGAGGGTTAGTCAGTATCCCTAAATATATCCTACCCGTCCATTAACCTACATTACAACCTTCAAAGTCCTAATTGATCCTAGACTTGGCTAGCTTAAATTAGTGGAGATCTACACTACGGGCAAGCTTATGGTACGACCACAAGATGCATATGAATTCTTTGTGAGAGTGAGTGAAACTGTGTTCAATTGTGTAATGTCCTTAAATTATATTCAAAAAGCATATTTGAATGTAGGGACTAGTTATATTCACTCTTTTCTTTGTTGGTGAGGGCACATGATCTCGTGAACGATTGGTAATGTTGTAAACTTTCTTGTTGGGTAGGTGCGTGAATTGAGAGACTTAGTGGTTGCAAGTTGGCTCTTGAGGTTGGGTGGTTGAAATTAGGTTGTTGGTGTGATTGATAGAGTAGTTATACTTGGGTATTTTTTCTAAAAAAGGGGAAGAATGTGAATTTTTGTATATTCATACTTGAATGCCAGTATCGATCATAGTCAAGGGGTAAGGTGTGTGATTGAAAAGTAAAATACTCCTTGATAATGAACTTTGTACGTGTTGAAGGATAGTAGATTGTCCCATTGCTCGAGGACGAGCAAGAGTCTAAGTGTGGGGTGTTGATGTTTAGCTTAAAGTGTATATATTTCTATGTATATCACCTCATATTTTACTTTTGTTTTGTGAGTTTTATATGATAAATGTGATGATTTATATTAATTTGAAGTGTTTTATGTGTAGGAATGATTCGGGATCAATTGGGGGTGAAACGCGCGAAATTAGAGCCAAAACGGACGAAACCTGGAAAATTGCGAAATTGGGTGCCACAGGCAGCGCCCAGCACCACCTGTGGCGCTGTGGGAAGTACCTAAATTAGGAGTAGCGCGGCGCTACCCAGGGCGCCAGTGATGGGATTTTCTCCTATTTTTCCCGGGACAGGGTTATTTCGTCCCTAGACCTACCCAACACGTATAAAAGCAAGTCTATGCTTATTTTTGAGGGGATACACTCCACTTTGGAGGAATAATACACACGGAATTTTTAGGGAGCGAAGGAGTCTCAATTTTCTTCATCTTCTTCTAGTATGTACAACTAATTCAACACTTATGCAATTGTTTGATTTTAGCATGAGAGACTAAACACCCATTGTTCAGGGGTTGTGATTTAGCCATGAATATTGTTATTCTACATTAGCTTAACCTTGATTATAGTTCACTTAATATATGGTTGTTTCTTCAATTATGTGTTTAATTGCTTAATTGTCTGGCCAACAGTTAGATTCTATATACTATCTATGCTATGCTTTGGAGAGCCGTGTATAGATTACTAAAGAGTTGAAGAGAGTGCGATCTTAACCCTTCAGGGGAGCGGATTTGTGGTTAGGATAGGAATATACCTAGTCACCGTGCTTAACTAAATATCGTAATCTTAATGCGTTCTGAAATATTAACTTCATAGGAGTATAGGCGTTAATCTATTGAGAATAGGCGAGTAGTGCTTTGGGAGAATGCTATGAGAGAAATTATCGATTAATTAGCAACCATGAGTGAATTATATGAAAGGGAGAGTTAATTAGAATGCAATACGAGTGGTGAATTTATCACAACCCTGAAACATTTGTCTCTACTGAATACACAACAATACTCTCGTTAGTTGATAATTAGTTAACTCTTAGAATAGTAGTATAGCATAGTTACATTATTGGATTTTTATTTTTACTTGATTAAATAACAATTATAGTGAATTAGTGAGTAGTCTACACAAGTCTCTGTGGGTTCGACACTCGATTTTATCATTATATTACTTGTACGACCACGTATACTCGCGTGATCGCTCGTTTTGTGCATCAGAACCCCGTTCCCCTAAATGAGACTTCCCATAGCGGCTTATTGTGATTTATGACTTGTGGGGAGGGGTGATTCGGGATTCGGAAGCGTTTAGAGTTGTATAGGAACACTTGGTTCCTTGAGGTTGGCCTTTAAGGCCAAGTTTGACTTCGGTCAACACTTTTAGTAAACGACCTCGGAATCGAGTTTCAACGGTTCTAGTATCTTCGTATCATGATTTCAGGCTTGGGCGTACTTTCAGAAAGGGTTTTGGATGACCCGGGAGCATTTCGGCGCCCAATATCGAAATAAGAGTTTCCTTAAGTTCATATTGTGGTTTGGGACATTTTATTGTGTTATCGAGGTCCGAACGGAATTCTGAGACCAGGAATAGTTCCGTTATATCATTTATGACTTGCTTGCAAAATTTAGTGTCATTCCGAGTAGTATAGGTCGGTTCGGCGCATTGATCGTGAATTCTAGAACTCTAAGTTCAAAGTTTGATTCAATTTGGTTTTGGGGTCAAATTCTTAGTTCCGTGTTGTTTTCCACGTTATGAAAATTCGAGCAAGTCCGTATCATGAATACAGACTTGCTAGTGCTTTTGGATGGGGTCCTGAGGGCTCGGGTGGTTTCGGACCCCTCGTAGTTAAATGCAAAACGCCCAAATTTCTGTGTCTGGTTTCCTTCTATGCGTTCGCGGTTGCACTGTCGCGTTCAGATAGAAGGATCTGGGCAGGGGTAAAAATATTCCCTATGTGTTCACATAGGTGCTCTGTGTTCGCGTGGGGTAGAGCATTGGGCCAGACAGGCTTCGCCCTTTCACAGTGCATTCGCACCCTCCCAACCGCGTTCACGTAGGTCTAGCCAAGCTAGTCTCTGCATTCGGGAAGACCCCNCCCCCCCCCCCGCTTTCGCATAGAAGGCCCCATCAGGCCCTGGCCATTTGTTCATCGCGAACGCACTGCCCCTACTGCATTCGCATAGAAGGGGCAGCTGGGCAGTGTGTTTGAAAATGGGACTTTAACCATTTTTGGGCATTCTTCTTTTTCCTTGGGGTGATTTTTTAGCATGCAAGAGAGACAAACGACGTATCTATTTTGAGGTAAGTAATTCCTACCATAAACTTAGTCTTATACTTGGATTCTTAAGGTAGATTAACCCCTTAATTAGTTGAAATTCAAGGGTTAGAATAAAAACCCAGGTTTTATAAAAATTGGAAGAATTACCAAGGAATTTGCCATGAAATCACATAAAAACTATATATTAATGATCCTTAGGCTATGTGTAATTGATTCCTTCAAAAATTTCCGGAGTCTGAGCATGTGGGCCCGGGGGGGGGGGGTGTATTTTAGGATTTTTCAAAGTAAGGTGAAATAACTAAGTAAATAGGAGAATTCCATACTTCTGAGTATAAATTGATATATTTGTATAACATTTGTCTAGTTTCAAGTCCTTGGGTGACGAGTTTGGAGTTTCGGGCGCGTTCTTGACCCGGGAGTAGGTTTGACACAAGGTGATTCTCCTTTCTAACCTTATAAGAGGGAATTGTCCCCATAGGTGATTATAAATAATTGCATGTCCTTATTTGCGGGGGCTACGCACGCACAAAGTGACGATAGTCCGTGCGTAGCTACTATTATGTTATGTTGGGTAGTTCTAGGACCCACAAGTATGCTTTTATGTGCCTTACATGTGTCCCTAAATGTATTTGAGTTGCATAGTATCCTTGAATTTGTATGAGAGTATTAGGAAGTTATGTTCAAAATTTTTTTATTGCTTGAGTTCTTGCTTTTACGTATAATCTATGTTAAATCCCTAAATATTGATAATTTTGTGTATATATACGACACCTGCGTCGCATGTTCGATTCCCGAGCAGGGTAATAGATGCATCTATGGTTCAAGCCGTTAGACCGTCGGTAGTGCACATTTATTTTCGCGACGCTCTGGCCGTACGCTTTCGGCATTCTATGTTCTATATAATTTACCGGGAGTTTTTGTTGTAATTTTATAAACTGTTTCATGTGAAAAGGGAATTTTGTACATTATATGCTAGTGAAACTGACATGTAAGGGTAATTACAATTATACTTGATATTTTATGTCTTTGTGATTACTATTTCTGTTATTCCTGCCTAGTCCTTATTAAATTATGTTATTTAAACTTTGACCTTAGTAAGTATCACGTCTACCTCTCGTCACTACTTCTTCGAGATTAGGCAGGATACTCACTGGGTACATATCTGTTTATGTACTCATGCTACGCTTATGTACTTAATTGTACAGGCTCTGAGGCAGGTGCATCTGGGTATTCATCCGGAGCTCGTCCCTGACGTATATTTGGCGCGGACTTCTCGATGAGCTGCTTCCCTTGATGTTTTTCTCTGGCAGCACCTTGGAGTTCCTCTTTACTTTTGTTATGTTTGTATTACTTTTCTTTAGAAAGTAGGGCAAACTTGTACTTTCTTTTGGATACTCGTTTCTATTAGATGCCCGTAGACCTGTGATGCCAGTTCCTGGCATGCCCACGTAGTGGATATTCTATTCTTTTGGGTTGTAATTATTGGTGGTGATTACTATATTTACTACTCACTTTTGGTTGTCTAAGTCATAGAGGTAGGGGACGAGGGAATCCCAGAGCTATTCCAGTTTCACCACCACTAGAGGATCCTACTATAGAGGAGCAGGGTGAGGTGACCCCAGTAGATCCCATCCCTGTAGACTTTATGACGGCGCCAAGCTTCTAGGAGGTCATGGGCCGTATGATGAGATTCATGGATACTATGACGCATGTTTGTTTATCCAGCAGATCCTGCCACATCCCAGGCGGGAGAGGGAGTCCAGACCCCTACTGCCCAGGCCGCCGGCCATGCAACAACATTTTATCAGACCCTAGGTACACTGCCCGTGGGTGGAGCCCAACCTGTAGCAGCATCACCTAAGCTTAGACCAGCTGCGGATGGCGATCCGCATAAGTTACTGGTTAGATGGACCTGATTGCACCCTCCTATCTTCGGAGGTGAGAAGGGCGAGGATGCCCAGGACTTCATTGGTAGGTGCAGGTATAGACTGCACAACATGAGGATAGTGGAGTCCCATAGAGTGGACTTCACTACTTTTTAGCTTGAGGGCAAGGCTCGCAGACGGTGACAGTCCTAATATCCTTGGTAGACTAGCAGGTTCCCCTTCCATCACTTGGGAGCAGTTCACTCAGCTGTTCCTGCACAGG
Source organism: Nicotiana paniculata (assembly GCA_005239505.1). Lineage (NCBI taxonomy): Eukaryota > Viridiplantae > Streptophyta > Magnoliopsida > Solanales > Solanaceae > Nicotiana > Nicotiana paniculata. Next base: position 21,569 of record ML325251.1, on the reverse strand, counting down.
TATATTCCACCCTCCGAGAGGGAAGAGCTGCGGTATCAGTTTGAGCAGCTGGAGCAGGGACAGATGTCAGTGACAAACTGCGAGGCCAGGTTTTCTGAGCTGTCTTGTCATGCCCTTATGATACTTCCTACTGATGCTGAGAGAGTGCGGAGATTTGTAGCTGGGCTGCACTCAGGTATTACGGCCAACATGGCCTGACAGGTGGAGATGAGGACTCCCTATCAGCTTGTGGTCGAGATAGCTCGCCGGATTGAGGGTTATCGGTCAAGGGGCAGAGAGAAGAGTCAGCAGGATAAGAGAGCTAAATTTTCTGGGGATTTCAGAGGTGCCCCAGCTAGGGGTAGAGGTCAGTTCGGTAGAGGCCAGCCTAGCATGCCTCCATATTCAGCTCCTCCACCACCTCCCCGTGGTGCTCCATTGAGGCTTTATTTCAGCGCCATGCCGGAGAGTTCCTACCGTCCACCAGCCATTCAGGGCTCCTCAAGCGGGTATTCTAGTCATCAAGGGTCTTCTAGTCCTTACTTCAGTACCATGCTAGAGGGTTCTCACCTTCCCCCAGCTATCCAGGGTTCTTCTTCAGGGCAGCAGGCCATGCCACCGGTGAGATTTTATGAGTGTAGGGATTTAGGCCACATGAAGAGGACTTGTCCCAGGCTTCGGGGAAAGGCCGTTCAGCAGAGTTATACGCCTAAATTCTCAGCACCGGCGCTTCTGGTAGAGGTCGTCCCAGAGGTGGAGGCCAGGCAGTGGGAGCTCTGCCGGCCTCTATTCATTCCAGCGGAGGTCAGTCATCCGGTGCTCCAGCTAGATTCTATGCCATTCTGGCCCGATCAGATGTAGTGGCCTCAGATGCCGTGATCACAAGCACTATTTCAGTATGTGGTAAAGAGGCGTCAGTTTTATTTGATCCAGGATCCACTTATTCGTATGTGTCAGCCTTATTTTCTTGTTTCCTGAATGTTCCTCGCGAGTCCTTGGGTATTCCTATTTATGTGTCCACTCCCGTGGGTGATTCTGTAGTAGTAGACCAGATTTATCGGTTCTGTGTTATTTCATGTTGTGGGTTCGAGACCAGAGCGGATCTCCTATTGCTCGACATGGTTGATTTTGAGATTATTCAGACATGGATTGGCTATCTCCCTATCATGCCGTTCTAGATTGCCATGCCAAGACAATTACTTTAGCCATGCCTGAGTTGCCTAGACTAGAGTGGAGGGGTTCCTCTGTTAGTGCAGCCAGTCGGGTTATTTCCTTCATGAAGGCTCGACATATGGTCGAGAAGGGTTTTCTGGCGTATCTTGCTTATTTGAGGGACACCACAGCTGAGTCTCCAATGATTGATTCAGTGCCAGTGGTTCAAGAGTTTGCTGATGTATTCCCTTTAGACCTTCCAGGCATGCCTCCGGATCATGATATTGATTTTTGCATTGATTTAGCTCCACGCACCCAACCTATATCTATTCCTCTGTACTGTATGGCTCCGAAAGAGTTGAAGGAGTTGAAGGAGAAGTTTGAGGAGTTGTTGGCTAAGGGGTTCATCAGACCGAGTGTATCGCCGTGGGGTGCTCCAGTTCTATTCGTGAAGAAGAAGGATGGGTCCATGCGGATGTGTATTGATTACCGCCAGTTGAACAAGGTCACCATTAAGAAGAAATATCCTTTGCCGCTTATTGATGATTTGTTTGACCAGTTGCAGGGTGCTCAGGTGTTTTCTAAGATTTATTTGAGATCGGGATATCATTAGTTGAAGATTCGAGCCTCAGATGTTCCGAAGACTACTTTTCGTACGAGATATGGCCATTATGAGTTCCTGGTGATGTCCTTTGTCTTGACTAATGCCCCAACAACATTTATGGACTTTATGAACAGGGTGCTCAGGCCGTATATTGATTCCCTTGTCATTATCTTCATTGATGACATTTTGATTTACTCGCGTAGCCTGGGGGAGCACGAGCAGCATTTGAGGGTTGTGCTCCAGACTTTGCGAGAACAAAAGCAATATGCGAAGTTCTCCACGTGTGAGTTCTGGTTGGATTCCGTGGAATTCTTGGGGCATGTGCTATTGACAGAGGGTATCAAGGTTGATCCTCAAAAGATTGAGGCAGTTCAGAGTTGGTCGCGTCCTACTTCATCTACAAAGATCAGGAGCTTTTTGGGCCTAGCAGACTATTATCGCCGATTTGTGGAGGGGTTCTCTTCTATTGCAGCTCCATTGACTAGATTGACTCAGAAGAATGCGCCGTTCAGATGGTCCGACGAGTGCGAGGCGAGCTTTTAGAAGCTCAAGACAACATTGACCTCAACACCAGTTCTGGTATTGCCTTTCTATTCTAGGATGTATACAGTGTATTGCGACGCTTCACGCGTTGGTTCTGGATATGTGTTGATGCAGGAAGGGAGAGTTATTGCTTATGCTTCACGCCAACTGAAGGTTCATGAGAAGAATTACCCTATGCATGATTTAGAGTTGGCGGCTATTGTTCATGCTCTTAAGATTTGGAGGCTCTACTTGTATGGGGTGTCCTGTGAGGTTTATACAGACCACTGCAGCTTGCAACACTTGTTCAAGAAGAGGGATCTTAATTTGAGGCAGCGCATATGGCTTGAGTTGTTGAAGGATTATGATATCACCATTCTTTATCATCCGGGCAAGGAAAATGTGGTAGCAGATGCCTTGAGCAGGAAGGCAAAAAGTATGGGTAGCTTGGCTTATATTGCAGTAGAGGAGAGACCTCTAGCCTTGGACATTCAGTCCTTGGCTAATCTCCTGGTGAGGTTAGACCTTTCAGAGCCTCACCGAGTTTTAGCACATGTGGTTGCTCAGTCTTTGTTATTGGGAGAGATTAAGGCTCGGCAGTTTGATGATCCGTAATTGGCATAGCTACGGGAGACAGTGGTTCAGGATGGTGCCAAGGAGGTTACTATTGGAGAGGATGGTGTTTTGACACTTCAGGGACATTTATGTGTTCCTAATGTCGATGTCCTGAGAGGGAGGATTCTAGAGGAGGCACACAGTTCTTAGTATTCTATTCATCCTGGTGCTACGAAGATGTATCGTGATTTGAAGCAGCATTACTGGTGGAGACGGATGAAGAAGGACATTGTGGAGTATGTGGCTAGGTGTCTTAATTTCCAGCATGTTAAGTATGAGCACCACATGCCAGGAGGCCTACTTCAGCAGATGCTCATTCCTGAGTGGAAGTGGGAATGCATCACTATGGACTTTGTGGTTGGGTTACTTTGGACCTCGCGGAAAGTTGACACGGTTTGGGTCATTGTGGATAGATTGACCAAATCGGCGCATTTTATTCCGGTGACTACTACATATACTTCTGAGAGGTTGGCCCAGATCTACATTCGGGAGATCGTCCGGTTGCACGGTGTGCCGGTATCCATTATATCATATCGAGGTCCTTAGTTCACCTCGCACTTCTGGAGAGCATTGCATAGTGAGATGGGTACCTAGGTAGATCTCAGTACAATATTTCACCCTCGTACTGATGGTCAGTCGGAGCGTACAGTTCAAATATTGGAGGACATACTCCGGGAATGTGTGATTGACTTCGGAGGTCAGTGGGACCAGTTCTTGCCTTTTGCCGAGTTTGCTTACAATAATAGTTATCAGTCTAGCATCGAGATGGCCCCATTTGAGGCTTTGTATGGTCGGCAATTTCGTTCTCCTATCGGGTGGTTTGAGCCTGGTGAGGCTAAGTTATATGCCACCGACCTGGGGAGAGATGCTTTAGAGAAAGTGAAGTTGATTCAGGAGAGGCTCCGCACAGCACAGTCCAGACATAAGAGTTACGCGGATAAGAGGGCGCGCGATGTATCATTTATGGAGGGAGATAAGGTCCTGTTGAAGTTCTCATCGATGAAGGGTTTTATGAGGTTTGGAAAGAAGGGCAAGCTGAGCCTGAGGTTTTATAGGTCCCTTCGAGGTGTTGAGACGAGTTGGGGAGGTTGCTTATGAGCTGTCTTTACTTCCCAGTTTGTCAGGAGTTCATCCGGTCTTTCATGTATCCATGCTCCAGAGGTGCCACGCCGACTTCTCTCACGTGGTTGATTTCAACACTATTCAGTTGGATGAGAGGTTGGGCTACGAGGAGGAGCCAGTTGCTATTATTGACAGGCAGGATCGCCAGTTGAGATCCAAAAGAGTTTCTGCCGTAAAGGTCCAGTGGAGGGGCCAATCAGTCGAGGAGGCGACTTGGGAGTCCGAGGAGGGCATGCGAAGCAGATATCCACATTTATTCAGCACTTTAGGTATGATTCTAGACCCATTCGAGGATGAACGTTTGTTTAAGAGGTGGAGAATGTAACGATCCTAGCGGTCATTTTGTGCATCAGGACCCCGTTCCCCTAAATGAGACTTCCCGTAGCGGCTTATTGTGATTTATGACTTGCGGGGATGGGTGTGTTCGGAATTTAGAAGCGTTTAGAGTGGTATAGGAACACTTGGTTCCTTGTGGTTGGCCTTTAAGGCCAAGTTTGACTTCGGTCAACATTTTGAGTAAATGACCTCGGAATAGAGTTTCGACGGTTCTCGTAGCTTCGTATGATGATTTCAAACTTGGGCGTATGTTCAGAATGGGCTTTGGATGACCCGGGAGCATTTTGGCGCCCAATATAGAAATAAGAGTTTCCTTAAGTTCATATTGTGGTTTGGGATGTGTTTTTGTGTTATCGAGGTCCGAACGGAATTCCAAGAACGGGAATAGTTCCGTTATGTCATTTATGACTTGCTTGCAAAATTTGGTGTCATTCCGAGTAGTATAGATTGGTTCGGCGCATTGATAGCGAATTCTAGAAATCTAAGTTCAAAGTTTGATTCAATTTGGTTTTGGGGTCGAATTCTTAGTTCCGTTGTTGTTTTCCACGTTCCGAAAATTCGAGCGAGTCCGTATCATGAATACAGAATTTCCAGTGCCTTTGGATGGGGTCTAGAGAGGCTCGGGTGAGTTTCGGACCCCTCGCAGTTAAATACAAAACACCAGAATTTATGTTTCTGGTTTTCTTCTATGCGTTCATGGTTGCACTGTCGCGTTCACATAGAAGGATCTGGGCAGGGGTGAAAATTTGCCCTATGCGTTTTCATAGGTGCTCCGCGTTCGCATAGGGTAGAGCATTGGGCCAAACAAGCTTCGCATTTTCACAGTGCGTTCGCACCCTCCCAGCCGCGTTCGTGTAGATCTAGCCAAGCTAGCCTCCGCATTCGCGATAACCCCTCTGCGTTCGCATAGAATGCCTCATCAGGCCCTGGCCATTTGTTCATCGGGAATGCACTGCCCCTACTGCGTTCGCATAGAAGGGACAGCTGGGCAGTGTGTTTTAAAACGGGACTTAAACCATTTTTGGGCATTCTTCTTCTTCCTTGGGGTGATTTTTGAGCATGCAAGAGAGACAAACGACCTAGCTATTTTGAGGTAAGTAATTCCTACCATAAACTTAGTCTAATACTTGGATTCTTAAGGTAGATTAACTCATTAATTAGTGGAATTCAAGGGTTAGAGTAAAAACCTAGGTTTTATAAAAAAATTGGAAGAATTACCAAGGAATTTGCCATGTAATCACACAAAAACTATATATTAGTGATCTTTAAGCTATGGGTAATTGATTCCTTCAAAAATTTTCCGGAATCCGAGCATGTGGGCCCGGGGGTGTATTTTAGGATTTTTCAAAGTAAGGTCAAATAACTAAGTAAATAGGATAATTCCATACTTTTGAGTATAAATTGATATATTTGTATAACATTTGGCTAGTTTCGAGTCCTTGGGTGACGAGTTTGGAGTTTCGGACGCGTTCTTGACCCGGAGAGTAGGTTCGACATAAGGTGAGTCTCCTTTATAACCTTGTAATAGGGAATTGTCCCCATATGTGATTATAAATAATTGCATGTCCTTATTTAAGGGGGCTACGCACGCACGAAGTGACGAAAGTCCTTATCTAGGACTCACAAGCATGCTTTTATGTGCCTTACATGTGTCCCTAAATGTATTTGAGTTTCATAGTATCTTTGAATTGGTATGAGAGTACTAGGAAGTTATGTTCAAAATTTTTTTATTGCTTGAGTTCTTGCTTTTATGTATAATCTCTGTTAAATCCCTAAATATTGATAATTTTGTGTATATATAAGGCACCCGCGTCGCATGTATGATTCGTGAGCGGGATAGCCCTACTATTATGTAAACCCCGTCACATGTTCGATTCGCGAGCGGGGTAATAGATGCATCTATGGTTTGGTCCGTTCGACCCTCGGCAGTGCACATTTATTTTCGCGATGTTCTGGTTGTACGCTTTCGGCATTCTATGTGCTATATAATTTACTGGGAGTTTTTGTTGTAATTGTATAAACTGTTTCATGTGAAAAGGGAATTTTGTACATTATATTCTAGTGAAACTGACATGCAAAGGTAATTACAATTATACTTGATATTTTATGTCTTTTTGATTACTATTATTGTTATTCCTGCCTAGCCCTTATTAAATTATGTTATTTAAACTTTGACCCTAGTAAGTATCACGTCTACCTCTCATCACTACTTTTTCGAGATTAGGCGGGATACTCACTGGGTACATATCTGTTTATGTACTCATGCTACGCTTCTGTACTTAATTGTACAAGCTCTGAGGCAGGTGCGTCTGGGTATTCATCTGGAGCTCGTCCCTAATTTTTTATATTTGGCATGGACTTCTCGGTGAGCTGCTTCCCTTGACGTTTTTCTCTGGAAGCACCTTGGAGTTCCTCTTTACTTTTGTTATGTCTGTATTACTTTTCTTCAGACAGTAGGGAAAACTTGTACTTTCTTTTGGATACTCCTTCCTATTAGATGCCCGTAGACTTGTGACGCCAGTTCCTAGCATGCCCACGTAGTGGATATTCTATTCTTTTGGGTTGTAATTATTGGTGGTGATTACTATATTTACTACTCACTTGGTTATCTAAGTCACTTGTTTACTTCGGAATTTGAAATGTAAAAGAAAAACCTCTCAAGTATGGGAAATTGTTTTATAAATTAAAAAGGGATCACTAGTAAATTATGGTTGGCTTGCTTGACATCGGAGTTGGGCGCCATTGCGACCTAAATTGGGATTTGGGTCATGACAGTCAACATATATGCTGCATGGATAATACTCCGAAATCTTAAGTGCGCTCATAACGTAGCTAACTCTGGATCATTGATCGAATGATTTCTTTCGTTCCTTCTCAGTTTTCTTTAAACGTAAGCTATTACTTTTCCTGGTTTTCCTGCCTCATTGTTGCGTGCATACTTAGCTTATCTTCGTTCCCACACATGGCAAAATTTTCGTGTAACTCATATGATCTCGGATATTACTTTTGACTTTTCTTCCCGTTCGTTAGCCACGATAGGTGCCCCTTTCATATAGCGTGCATACAATGTTGTTGTGAGACTGTTGTTATAAGACCGCTTCCTCCTCATGTCACTGAGATTAGGTTGATGCCTTCTTCCTTAAGTCCTCAGCTAATCTTTCATTGTAATATTTAGGGAAGATCCTCTGACTCTTGTAAAGTTGCGAGCGCATTACATCATATTCCTGATATAATCTTTGATGTTCGTACTCGTCCACATTTATCCTTATTTATTTTCTTCCACACTCATGTTCTTGTAGGGTTTCTTCTGAAATGATATTTTAACTGCTTTCCTAGTGGCACTCTCTTTTATTTCCATAACATTCATACAGTACCTTTAACTATCCCGACTCCTATCTTAATATTTCTCAAGTATTACAATGTTATAACTGCGGGGCTGAATTCACTATATTGGATTTTACTATATTTATCTTGCATGACCTGCTGATTTGTCGGTATCCTCTTGACTAGCCATAATTAGGTTCTTCCTGAATTAACTACTAAGTACTCGTTGGCCCATTCTCATATCATTACTCTACGTAATATTTCTTTGGTTATTTCCTTTATCTTAACTTACATCTTGCACTGGCTCCTTACTTTCAATAACATCTCGGGAATAAACCTTGACTTCCTTTCCTTGACGTCTTGCTTGCATAATGTTCTGGAATCGTAACATATCTGTAGGATTTGAATATCAATCTGATCTCCTTCTAATTTATTGCATTCTTCCTTTACCATTCCATAATTACTAGAACCACTTAATTTTGACTTAATGCCACACAATATTCCCCCCTTTTGGGGAGTACTCAGATTTAGTATTACGATGATTTACGTATAAATGTTTTAAATCTTTATATTTGGCATCTTTTCATATAATCGATGAACCTTACTTACCTTGTAGTAATCCCTCTGTACCAAGGATAACAAAATTCCTTACTCGCGAGGGTGACACTTAATGTAACTGGTACATATAGTCCCTTAAGCTTAACGTTGCTTACGTTACTTGCTTTAGGGAAGCATGTTCCTGAATAAGCATTCTCAGAATTTCTCCTGAATCTTCTTCTGTTGTCCATTCTACTATAGCAAGAACGAAATCTGAAATTTTCATGATGCCGACTATCATCAAATCACCCTGTCCCTAATTCATGTTTAGTTAATCTTGTTCATCAATCCATACTGGTTTCTATTACTCTGGGGTCTAACTTTTCCTTTTGGAAATTGCATCAGAGTTGCGAACTTATTTCTTGAAATGAGGATATGACTTTATGGCCTATATTCTTTTGTTGTCTCAAGGCCTTTCACCTCTCGTTTCATTCTTCACTTGACTATAGATTCTATAATACTGTTATTTTTTGATCTGCCGTTTGTCATCCATGTATCACATCTTACTCATAATGCTTCCTTATCTCTCTATTCTCATTTTCCTGCTAATATTTTTGCCTATATTTTTCTTTGACACCTTCAACAAGACATTCTTTCACTTTTTATCTTCCCTTGCTCCATTTACTGCCTCTTCGGACTGCATAGAATTCTCCCTCTACCGGGGATGAGAGCCATACTAAGGTAATATTTTGTTCCTTCAAGGTTTCCAGTTCCTATCTTTGTAGTACTCATATCTAGCTGTACTATTTTAGTGTACACAATCTGGATGTCCCATAAGGAGATCTATTTTAACATTTGCAATATCCTTCGAAAATATAAACTAATGCAAATAATTCATCCACCATTTTGGCTCACTCTAACTCCAGCCGGATCGTGATATTATGTCCTTTCTTAAACCATATTTGTTAGCTCCCATAGAGCATAACCCATACCGGGGTGGCCAATTATACATAGCTCTGTTACTGTTGAAGGTAAGTCAAAATACTTATATCTCTCTTCCTGAAAGGTAAATAACGATAATGTTTATTAACTGGGTACCTCGTACCCTTCTTCGCTTGTCTTCCTTTACTTGTTGCAATTCGTGTCTAACTTTTGATTCCGTTATTCCTTTTTACCATAAGACTGGATAAGTATTCTTTCCTAAAATCTCCTTATCAAGAAACGTACACCTTTTAGTATACGCATGATCTGTTGAAGACCTCTCATTTACTCATCAAAAGCAAGATACAAAAATCGAGTTCCTCTAACTCAACACTTCACAGCTATATCTCTTATTGATGGTCTTTCTGAATGTAGGCATCATATTATTACAAATAGAAGTTTGGGATTTGAATTCTTATAAGTGAGCTCTACCACACGATCTAGAGTAAGAAGAAATACTGACAATCCTAAATGCCATGTAGCCTCCTGCTTATAAGTGTGGTGCACGACACATCCATAAACAAGGCTCTACTAGACACGGCTTGTAGACTCCCTAGGACAAAACTGTTCTGATACCACTTTTGTCATGACCCAAACCGATGGGGCGCGACGGGCCACGACGGGCATCGGGTACCTTACTCAACCGAGTACCAATGTAATGTATCTTTCTTATTACATCATCATATACACGTGACATACGTGCCTAATAGGCCAACGTGATCATTTCTAAAATCAAAACATAGGCCGACAAGGCCGTACAATATTTCACGTACACGACATATGTCTACAAGCCTCTAAGAGTATATAAATATCATAAAGGTTGGGGCAGGGCCTCGCCATACTAATCAGTACATGTCCTAATCATACTGACCATATAAGCAACTCCGGAGCAAATGGAGCGCATCAACACTTTCCGGTGAGCTGATAGCCTACTTGGAGGATTCTCGACCTGTTTATCAGAACCTACGGGCATGAAACATAGCGTCCCCAGGAAAAAAGGACGTCAGTACGAATAATGTACCGAGTATGTAAGGCACATAAATAAGTACATAACAGACATGGAAGAAATATAGAGTAACTGACTCAACCTGTAAGTCTGGATAGCTCTGTAAATCATTAAATAATTATTGTGTCATGCATATGCGTATGAATGCCATGTCGTGCATAGGTATATGTTTCATAACATCATCAGACCTCTGAGGGCATCCCATCATATCATCTCGGCTATTGTGGGCAAAATCATCAACGTATACCAGCTGATCAGGTGGTGGTGCGTATATAACGCCATAACCTTTTCCCATATCCCATATAAATATAATATACATATATACGCGTATATAACGCCGTCTGGTGATGGGTGAAATACGTTAATAAAATCTCTCGATACGTCATAAGGCCATTATGCCTCTGATTAATATCATGAAATAAACTTTACCAACTTACGTATTTTTGAGACCCATGAACAGAAGATAATAATAATTCACATGGGAAATCAAGAATATAGACATCCCTAATATTTTTATGAATAGAGTAATTTATGAAAACCGTGTTTTTGCTCGTTTCTTCTGCATAATTTGAATCATGCCAAAAGGAAAGAAGAGATAGTCTTATCATACCCGGGGTAGGGAAAAAAATTGTATGCTATTCTTGGAAAAGGTTGCACCGTACCCCTTTAGAACCGCAAAATTTACACGTTGTTAAGCTTACAATAATATCTCGTTGAATTGTTGGTTGGAAAACGTTTGTTGAAACTTGCTAATCGTTCTGGATTTAAAATTTTTGGTTGAAAGCTATTCTATGAAAATGGCTAACATTTGGGTTTTGGTTGAAGGGATCTTTTTTGTAAGATTGATTAAGATTCTAATGGGTAAGTCTTTTGTGAATATGAAAGATATTTTAAAAAGGAGTGAAATGTGACATTATGCCACCTAATCCAAAAATACTAAAAGTTATTATTTGGAAGTGGTGTGGCTGCCACGTTATTTTGGAGGTGAAATTTTTAATTGTTATTCACTTATTAGTTTATTGGGTAATGTCCCGTTACCCGGTAATTAACCAATTACCCGTATAATTGAAAATTGTCTCAAATTTCTTAAAATTCTACTTATTATTAATAAACTTTATATATCCTACTATCATGTCACATGGTAACTTGTATGGTACTAGTCCGTAAATATCGGGTATTAACGCTCGACCCGTATTTTACCCCCACATGCCAAACATGGGTGAAAATTCATTTTCTTTGACTTGCTTCCCCTTTTCACCTTCACGAATTTATTCATCACTTGTGAAATGGCATAATCCTTATGATCTCCAAATAATCTTTTACTTGGAATGATGTCAATTACCTTATGACAAATTCAACGTACAATACTACTGGGTGCAACATCGTCGTAATTTAATACTGCGAAGTGTAACATCAACGTAATGTAATACTAAAAGGTGTAACATAATCGTAATATAATACTGGGGGACGTAACATCATCGTAATATATTAGTGCAGAGCATAACATCGACGTAATACTACGACGTGTCACAGGATGATTAGACTGCTGAGGTTGGAACTATTGCCTTTGCTGATTTTGGAAGCCTGGAGCTCCTTGTCCCTGGAATATTGAGTTGTTTTGTTTCCATGAATTTGAAGTACCCCAGGTGAACTCCATAAAAATCAGGGGTGCTTCTGGCCCATTGCATTGAAGTTATAATTCCCAACATCATTAACTTCCTCAGTTGAGACTTGACACTCATGAGTAGGGTGACCACTTCAAAAATATACCATGCTACGTGAGTTTCATTTTATATTGAAACCAAGTTCATCTTCCATATATCTTTCGCCATAGCATCAAGTTGTACCTGCACAGATGTGTTAGCATCAACTTGATGAACTCCAGTCGCTCTTCTTCTTTGATAACTTTCAGAGGGCCACTTATTTGCATCTTCAGATAACTAATCCAGAATAGTGACTATCTCATCTGGTGTGTTTTTTTTTCATAAAAGGGCCTCCAGTTGCATTGCTGAATGTTCTATGTGAGTTCAATTTCGATATGTTGACACTTTTCGACAATCTCCTAAAGCCTTTCCCAAGATTCAAACACACTTTCAGTGTTTTATGATAGAAGTTATGGATCTCTCTTCTAAACTTGCCCATTTTAGCTGAGGAGAAATACTTATCATATTCTGGTCATCTCCTCCCATATTCTAATTGATCCTTGCGTCAAGCTTCGAAGCCACTGCTTCGCATCCTCTTTAAGTATGAAGAGGAATTCTCTTAAGTAAACTGCATCTTGTGAAACATCATTGTATTGGAAGGTGTTCATAATCTCCTCGAAGTCCATTAGATTATTGTTTGGATCTTCATTCATCTTCTTTCTGAAGACACAACAGTTTTGAAGAGTTTGGAGAAACTCTTATTTAAATTTTGAAATTGTTCGCTATAACTGGAGGTGGTCTAATGCTTGACATTCCTTGGTTGTAGACCGGTCTAGCATGATTACTAAGTGGTCTCCTAACACCGGGAGCTATGTTCCTGAAATATCCTGCACCCAAAGGTTGATTTTGATTAAGTCTGTGACCCCTCTCTTCTTCATAAATGCACTACACATCTCTAATAGCTTCCTCTTCAACATCCCTTGCAATTTTCTCTCGTTGTTGGGCTGCCTCTTTCGCATCCAAATCAATATTTTCATCACGTTTCCAGCCATATATGTGGTTTAGGATCGTCCAACCTTTTCTAACATCTCGGTGAGATTTCTTTCCTTCCTCAATTGTCGCAGTTGTTTTTTGAACTTATGGCTCGTATGGTAGCAATTCCTTCCCAGAAGATCGAGTCATTCACCAGTCTTACCTGCAACCTGCGTATAGTCAAGAACATCGACCGTATAAGGGAAAAATAAACAAAATAAAAAGAAAAAAAATCCTGAATTAGCACTACAAACTATTTCAAACACCATTGATTTTCAATCCGTGGCAACGACGCCAGTATTTGACGAGCTGAAGACACACACCTAATATGCTCGCTAGTCAAAGATAGTATAGTATAATATCGTATCCACATGGATTGGAGTTAAACAATATTTTCGTACTTTGTAGCTAGATTTCTATCCAGGAGAATCGACAATCGAGAATTATGTGATTGACAACTAAAGTTAACTAAGAATCTAGATCTAATTGACTACGACACTCGCAACAATAGTAAGAAAGGAAGATATCAATAGGAGAAAATATGGGTTGATTGGAGAGGTGCAAGATAATTGTCTGGGATTTAACTCTAGTTAATTCACTTCTAATGTTCAAGTAAGTCTCTCGAATATAATTTTTTATTAGTTCAACCATTTAGTAGAAACTCTTCTCTCGATTAAATCTCAACCTCACAAGATTAACCAATTTAAGCTCGAAGAAGATATGCAAGAATTCATAATGGGGAAATCTAGAGAGACAAAATCTGTCAGGCACAGATTTACACAGGCGCGGCACCCTACGCGCCACCCCCCGCATCGCGGGTGCACTGTTTTCTCAGAGTTCGGATTTTTCTTGACTTTTTGATATCCAGACATGGTGTTCAACCCTCGAACATGATCCCAGCTTAGTCCTTTAGGTTTTAGTCAAACTTCAAATCTCTAAATCACTCAAATTCATTCTGTAATATCAACATAGCTCGAAATCCTCCTACAAAGGATTAAACACATATGTAGTGCAAAACATTAGTGATTAAATTTCAAACTCAATTAAAGTGCAGTCAATTAGAGTGCAATAAGCGGCTAACATACGAGATTATAGCCTACCATCAGAAACCATGAATTTCCGTCAAACTCTTCTTCAATATGAACATAATAAGCTGGTTGTTTATGAATGTTTATCGGGATAGGATCGATGAAATTCTTGTCTGGATATTGTATCATGGAAGACAAGGTAGCCAATGCATCTGCGAACTCATTCTGAATCCTTGGAATTTGTTTGAATACTATCTTCGTGAACCTCTTGATCAAATCTTGCAGACAATGTAGGTATGGAAATATTTTAGTGTACTTGGTAGCACTCTCCAAGAACTTGATGTAACAGTAGATCAGAATCTCTAATTACCGGCAACTCCTGAACATTAATGTCGATGGCCAATCTGAGTCCTAAGATGCTGGCCTCATATTCCGCCATATTGTTGGTGCACGGGAACCTGAGCTTTGCAGATACCGGATAATGCTGACCGATTTCTGATACTAAAATTGCTTTGATGCCCACTCCCTTGAAGTTTGCTAATCCGTCAAAAAACATCCTCCCACCGTCAAATGTTTCGGCAATATCTTCACCTACAAACGACACTTCCTCGCCGGGAAACACGTTCTCTACTAAGTAACTGCCCAATTCTTGCCCCTTGACTGCCTTCTAAGTCACATAGATGATGTCGAATTCACTAAGCAATATCTTCCACTTTGCTAACTTACCCGAAGGCATGGGATTCTGAAAGATGTATTTTAGTGGATCCATCCTTGATATGAGATATGTGGTGTATGCACAGAAATAATGTTTCAACTTCTGGGTTATCCATGTCAAAGTGCAACAGGTGCACTCCACTAAAGAGTACCAAGCCTCGTAAGGTGTGAACTTCTTACTAAGATGATATATCTCTTGCTCATTCCTCCCGGTTTCATCATGTTTCCCCACAACGCAACCAAAGTCTCCATCCAACATGGAAAAATACATCAACAGAGGTCTTCCTGGCTCTGGTGGGACCAAGACGTGCAGTTTAAGCAAGTACTCCTTGATTTTTTCAAAAGCCTTATGACATTTTTTGGTTCAACTTATCGCAACATCTTTCCCATGCATCTTGAAGATCGGCTCACATATCACTATTAATTGTGCTATAAAATGACTAAAATAATTAAGGCATCCTAGAAAACTCATCACATCCTTCTTGTTCTTTGGCGGTGGAAAGTCCTAAATAGCTTTTATTTTCGACGGTTCTAGCTCAATACTGCGGCGGTTGACGATGAGACTCAACAACTTCCTAGTAGGGACTCCGAAAGCATATTTGTAGGGTTCAACTTCAAATTGTTTTTTCGTTGTCGGTCGAAAACCTTGCTCAAGTATGCTATGTGATCTGAACTTCTCTTAGATTTGATGAAAACATCATCCACGTATACCTCTATCTCTTTATGTATCATGTCGTGGAAGAGAGTCTTCATGGCCCTCATGTAGGTGGCCGCAACACTCTTCAAACCGAGTGGCATTATTTTGTAACTATATATTCCCCATGGCGTGATAAAGAATCTCTTTTAAACGTCCTCTTCGTCCATCCAAATCTGGTATTATCCTCCGAAGCAATCCACAAAAGATTGGAGTTCATGCTTGGGGCAATTGTCGATCAGTATGTGTATGTTAGGAAGTGGGAAATCATCCTTAGGACTCGCTCTGTTCAGATCTCGATAGGCAACACACACCCTAACTTTCCGATCCATAATGTTGGCTAACCAGGTCGGGTACTCGACTACTCGAAGGACCTTGGCTTTGATTTGCGTGGTAACCTCCTCCTTCATTTCAGCCTCATATCTGGCTTGAATTTTCTGAGCTTTTGTTTTACTGGTAGCCACATTGGGTTGGTATGTAGCTTGTGAGCTACTATGGATGTTCTTAACCCATTCATGTCATCGCGGGACCATGCAAAAATATCATCATATTCTTTTAGAAATTTGATGTACTCTTCCTTCTCTGACGGTGATAGATGAATGCTTATGCAAGTTTCCTCGACCATTTCGGAATCTCATAAGTTAACTGTCTCAATTTCCTCCAAAGTGGACTTTGGTTTGTTCTTAAAATTTTCTACTTCTTTGACCATGTCCTCAGGTATTATATCATCTTCCAAATCTTCCAAATCTTCCAAATCAATTTCCTTATGTTGCATTGTCTCATTACATGTCATAGTCATAGGTTCATCAGGATATATAATAATTATGCAGAAAAGAATGTAGAAAGATAATAATAAATAAACGAAAGGCAATAATGCATTAATAAAACATAAAATTATCAACAAGCACGAATTGATGGCTCGGGTAATTATTTTAACAAAAGAACTGAAAATGTCTTAAATTCCCCATAAAAAAACAATTTAAAAATAAATCATGCTAATTATGCCAAGGCTACCCAGGTACTCGGCGAGCCCGAGATGGTGCAACAGTCTAGTTCTTCAGAACTGCTCCTTCTCCCAATGTCTGAATGGTAAGGTCTTCCTCCTCATCCTTTAAAATCACTACATTCCATATTTTCCTCGTCTGGAAACAGATTCCTCATACCGGCCAAAATCTCATCTTCCTCAGATCCCCAAATCATGTCAGTCTGGCGGAATGTCTAGTGCAGTGATGGTATGGGTTGTTCCAACGGATAATAATCGATGTGCCATAGTGGTGTCCAATCCTGGTATTCTTTCACCAGTATATTCATACCCTAGACCCAAGGTTATGCCATGATATTGTGGTCGTATAGGTTCTATGATCCCCTGAAGCTTTCGACCAAGACCCTTGTCAGGTTCTATCTTATTGCTTCACAATCGATACTTCTCAATTGTGCTTAACTGCTCAATGTGGTGGTATGCTTCTCTTTCCAGTTTCCTCCAGTTTTTGATGATTGGTGATCTGGTTGGTATATATAGGGTTGTTTTCATCTCCATGAACGGTCACCTCTTGATGATTCCACTCGAACTTCACAACCTGGTGCAGAGTATAAGCGAGGGCCCCAACTACGTGTATCCATGGTCGTCCCAACAACATGTTGTAGGTGGCGGATATGTCTAGCACTTGAATTAGACATTAAACCAGGTCAAGCCCATCTATAGATCAAGGTTTATTTCCCCAATAGTAGCTCTCTAAGATCCATTGAACGCTTTAACATTCATGTTTCCCATCTGTATCTCATGCAGGACTTTACCTAGTCTTTTCAAAGTGGTCAGCAGGAATATGTTTAGGCTCGAATCTCCACTCTGTGTACTTGATGTCGAATTGCATGTGGTTGTTGATTTTGAGCATTTTTGCTTGACGTATTTCATATGGACCGGTGTTTGGATAGGGTCATGCATTGCAGCGAAGTTATGTTGGGATATTATCCTTTGTGTTATATCCGTGTGTCTTGGTTACACTATGTATGATGGGCTTATAGCATTCGGATCTGGTGGTACTTGTTGAGCTTGCATGACGGTTTCCTGAATTGAGTCATTTCTTTTCATTTCTGGGTGAATTGAGTTATTGTGTATTGGTGCACAGATTGCACAGTTTGTGGCTCTAGGTTGTATTGGTGACATGTCAATAGAATTGTTGTGTTTGGCGAGATGAGGTCATTGGACCTAGAATGGGTACTATTGGAGTTGATTGTAGTATGTATGGAGGAATAACATCATAAGTAGGCTTAGGATTTGGCTTTGGTTCTGATTGGACGAGAGCGGGCCCCATGACTTGTTGATCTGATAAGTGGTTGTGATTTTCTGCATGTTTCTTTCATCTCTGACAGTCTACAAAGGTTTTAGAATGGGGTTTTTCTTGATATGAGGTCTATTAACGGTGCTGGGTTTGTTTTATGCAGATATTGTGGTCGGAAACTATTGCTACGATTATGCAAGCTATGATGTATAGCAAGTGATTATATTTTGGGTTATGGTTATGGCTCGATACAGATTGGTCAGACTTATACAATGTGTAGATGTGAGATTTGGGTCTTATAAGAAATTCTGGATGTTGGAAATTGGGTTCTAAGGCTTACAGGCTTATACAATTGAAGGTTTGGAATGTTCATAAGTTTGATAGGGAGTTGACTTTGATGATATCTTGTTCGGATTGTTGTTCCGGGAATTGGAATAGCTTTGCTATGTCATTTGGTACTTGTGTGCAAAATTTGAGTTAATTCCGAGTTGATTTGATATGGTTCGGTACGAGTTTTGGAAGTTGAAAGATTTAAAGTTCATTAAGTTCCATTTGAGGTGTGATTCATCATTTCGATATTGTTACGCGTGATTTGATGCCTCGAGTAGGCCTGTCTTAGTTTACGGGACTTATTGATATGTTCGAATGTGATCCTGAGGGGATCAGGAGTGTTTCAGATTGAATTCTGACCATTTTCCTTTATTTTGGCATTGCTGGTTCTGCTCAGTTCTGGGCATCTAGTTTTCTCATTTGCGATCGCGGAGAATGGATCGCGATCGCATGGAGTTGTTTGATGGTTGAGGAATATTGTTGATCACGTTTGCAAGTCCAGAGTCGCGTTCACGGAAGTTGAGGCATTTGTTCAATGCTTTCGTGAGTGTAGCAATGAGTTCGCCTAGAAGGAAGGATGGCCTGAGGATGTCAGGCGTTTGTTCTTCGTGATCGGCAAGTGTGGAACGTGATCGCGTAGCTCTATGAGATTTTATCATCGCGTTCGCATATGTGATGCTGCATTCACGAAATAGGAATTTTAGTTTGTGAGCATTTGTTCTATGCGAACGCGTGGAATTGTCTGTGTTCGCGAAGTGTAATAGCCGAACAGACTCTATTAAATCCTATTTTGAGGGTTAGAGTCATTTTATCATATTTAGAGCTATGTGTAACGGCCCGGCCGGACATTTTGAGAATTTAAGTCTCGTTCGGCAACATAAGTCCTTGAGTAGCTTCGTATTATGTGCATTGACTTGCGTGCGTGGTCGAGTTCAATTACCAAATGATTATGAGTCAAATCAAAAGAATGATTCTAGTTTTGGAAGATTAAGCGGTAAGAGTTGATCTAAATTCGACTTTTGTGTAAACGTCTTTGGAATGGGTTTTGGATGACTTCAACATCTTCTATGGTGATTTGGGACTTAGGCGCGCGTCCGGAGTAAGATTTGGAGGTTCGTAGGGTATGTTAGATCATTTCGGCGAAAGTTGGAAAAGTTGATGTTTGGAAGGTGGAGAGGTTTGACCAAGAGTTGACTTTGGTGATATCATGGTCGGAATGTGATTCCGAGAGTTGAAAAAACTCCGTTATGTCATTTGGGACTTGCCTGCAAAATTTGACGTCATTTCGGGTTGATTTGATAGGTTTCAGCGCGCGTTTAGAGGTTGGAAGATTTGAAAGTTCCTAAGTTCGATTCGTGGTGCGATTCGTAGGTTCGACGTTTTTTGATATTATTGGATACCTCGAACGAGTCCATGTTAGGTTATGGAACTTGTTGGTATGCTTGGACGGGGTCCAGGGGGCCCCGTGTGTGTTTCAGACGAGTTTCAGATGGTTTGTATAGTTGTGAACAGATCTAGTTCTCGTGCCTCGCACCTGCGACATCCTTGAGCATAGGTCCGGCCCCACTTCTACGTGAGCCTGGTCGCTTCTACGATCATAAAGTCCTGTGAGCTCGCTCTCTTCTGCAGAGGCTGGCACGCATGTGCGAAGGCTGCTTATGTGATTCTGAGATCGCTTCTGCGAATGAGTTTGCTTCTTCGCTCCTGTTGGCACTCCTGGAGCGTTGCTGGTGCGGCTATATTGCCGCGGACCTAGGCCTGGTAAGTTGAGTTCGCAGATGCGAACATCTGCCCATTGATGCGGTAGCGCGTATGTGCTTCTTTGTCCGCCAATGCAGAAGTCCTGGGCAGAGAGTTTATATTCGAGGGTTTTGCCATTTTCTCCATATTTTGAGTCTTAGACCTCGTTTTTGGGAGATTCATTGTGTGTTTTTCAAGAAAATTGATTGGGTAAGTGTTCTTCACCTAGAATTTATTATATTCCATGATTTTATATTTATTTTTATCATTAAATTATTGTTTTGAGTTGAGAAAAATGGGAATTTTTGAAGAAAACTTTCAAAATGAAAAATGATGATTTGAGGGACGAATTGGTATCGGAATTTGATAATTTTAGTATGGTTGAACTCATATCGGAATGGGCATTTAGGTTTTTTGAAATTTGTCGGGTTCCGAGGTGTGGGCCTGGGGGTCGACTTTTGGGTTGATTTTTAGATTTTGATAAAGATTGAGGCTTTATGATCCGCAATAGTTTCTTATGAGTTCATTTATGATTTGAAGTTATTTTGGCTAGATTCGGCCCGTCCGGAGGTTATATTTCACCCGAGAAGTTTATTTTTGAGTATCAGTCTATCTTCTTTGAGGAAAGTATCTTGCCTAACCTTATATGGGGGAATTACCTCTTGAGATTTGAGTCTTCTATACTAATTGTATCATCTGAAGTCCGTGTACATGAGGTGACGAGTACATGCTCGGGCTTTTTTGTGAAAGTTGGCCTTTTAGGGTTCTTAGGTCCTTGTATTCACTAAGTATGAAGTTGTTTTGTTATGATTAAGTTTCTTAATTACTAGTTTCACCTTTACTTGCTTTAATTGGAATTAATTGCTTCATGATCCGCACTTATTGCCTATTTGACCCTTATATGACTTGACTGAAGATTGTTACCTCTTCTATTTCCATGTTATCTTTCCTAACTGCTTATCTTTATTTGAAATTATTATTATCTCTTTTTTAATTGTTTATCCTTAATTGAGGTTATGACTATCCTTTCCGTTGCTTACCCTTATTTGTAATTGATGTACCTCTTTTGTGTGTACTAAATCCGAAATGAAGCTAGTTATATTTTATCATAGTTGACTTATCCTTAATTGGAATTATTGAATCGTGATACTTCCCTTGTTGTTAAACTGTACTTTGTGGAACCGTTGTTACATATTATTTTCTCCCTTGTTGAGCTGTGCTGATTATGACTAGTATTCTTCATTGTGGTTTTTCCTTGCGAACTAGTTCTACCGTTTCTATGTGATCGAAAGTTCTTGAGTTGATTTATTTGACGTACTCTTGTATTATTGTCATTTTTGCTTGATGTGTGTCTAGAATTCATGGTTCAACGCATTATGTGCCTTACATTTTATGTGTGTTAATGATAAAAAATAAACTTTTTATTTGCATAATGAAGTCTATTTCATGTGTAGGTGAATTGGAGATGGAAGCCGAGTTAAATAGAGGCATAAAAGTCAAATATACACTCAAGAGTCAAAAAGGAGTGAACCTGGCTATAGCCAGGCTTTTGGGCTGTAAAGGCAGGCCATGTTTGGGGGGCGTTTGGGCTGTAAAGCCTGGCCTAGCAATACGTTTGGGCTCTAATGCCAGGCCTGGCCAGTCGTTAGCTAGGCGTTTGGCCCATAATTCCTGGTCCCTGAT
The DNA here is from genome assembly GCA_005239505.1 of Nicotiana paniculata. NCBI lineage: Eukaryota > Viridiplantae > Streptophyta > Magnoliopsida > Solanales > Solanaceae > Nicotiana > Nicotiana paniculata. Next base: position 248 of record ML325251.1, on the reverse strand, counting down.
CCGGCCCAGTCCGAATAAGATTTTAAGTGTTTCCCGGTTTGATTAGAAGTATCCTACATATTTAGGGTTTGTCCCAAACATAAACATAGACCCAAAAACACAATTTTGAAAGAGGATGCCATTAGTGACAAGAGAAGCTTGTGGAATACTGCTCAACAAAGAAAAACATTGATTTTTACATCTTCTATTCATTACTCTGTAATTTATTTATGCAAGTTATTTTGGATTTTATTATTATGAGCATGAGT
>ML325250.1:0-137367 GCA_005239505.1 Nicotiana paniculata | reverse complement strand
CCTGCGGAGAAATCCATCTCCAGGTATCAATACTTTGGACAAATCCATGTCTAGGGAAATCCACCCCTCAATAATACTTCGGACAAATCCATGTCTAGGGAAATCCATCCCTCAATAATACTTCAGAAAAATCCATGTCCAGGGAAATTCCATCCCTCAAAAATATCATTTGCTCACTGGGGGTGTTTTAAAGACTCCGGAGGGGCTCCTACATCCCAAGCGCTGTCATAATCATCAACATAACTGCTACGGCGTGCATCCCGGTCCCATAACTGTCTCTCATCATCAAGCTATCGGCCTCACTTAGTCATCACTCTCAAGTATCACACACACGGGCTCACAATGCCATGAACTAGCCTGAAACAATGATAAAATGTGCCAAATAATAATAACTGAGACTGAAACATTATATGATATGCATTAATAAGATTGGTTACACAATATTAATGAAACTAATGAGATGACAGCAAGAACGATCACTCGAGTCTCAACAGTATCAGCGTAAAGCCTTAACAAGATATCTAGTATGATTTGCAGTACACTTAGTTAATCACATGATAGAAACACGAATGTCAACAAGAAAGAGTCACTAAGCGGTTCTATGGAATGAACCAGGCCACAATTGTCACGGTGCATGCCTGCACACCCATCACTTGGCATGTGCATCACCTCAATTCTAATCACATAACACATAGTTCGGGGTTTCCAACCCTCAGAACCAAGTTTGGAATCGTTACTTACCTCAATCAAGCTAAAGTGCTACTCCTTATGCCTTTGCCGCTCGAGTCGGCCACCAAACGCTTCGAATCTATCCGAAATCAGTATATTATCATCAATATACGCTAAAGGAATGAAGCCCACATGAAAATTATTAAATTAGACCAAAAATCCTGAACTCGGTCAAACCCGACCCCCGGGCCCATGTCTCAAAATCCGATAAAATTTTAAAAACTATGAAATGCATTCACTCACGAGTCCAACCATACCAAATTTATCAAAATCCGACTTCGTATCGACATTCAACTCTCAAAAATCTATTTTATGAAGTTTCTACAATTTTCCCCAAATTTCCACCCCAAAGCACTAATCAAATGATGAAATCAGTGATATATTCATGTATATTAGCCAAATCCGAATTTATCACTTACCCCGATGAATTTTTTGAAAACCCTTTGAAAAATCATCACAAACTGAGCTCCTTAGGTCCAAAATGTGAAATAAAACCTTGAACCCCGTATTATTAGTGCACCCCTCAGATCGTCACTACGCGGTCTGCCAACTTCCACCGCTGGCGCGCACCTCTCATGGCGGTCCGTGAATTTCCTACCGTGGGCGCAAAAATCCCCATCTCCTGCTACCAAACCTACACGATCCGTGCCAGCATCCACCGCTGACCGTGAAATCCCGCCGCCGTCGTGAACTCCTACCACGGTCCATGCCAATTCTGTGTGGTCCGCACTCTCCTACATCCGAAACCCAACACCAGCAACATCAACAACTTTTTCAACAACTAAACCCATCCGCTAACCATCCGAAACACACTCGAGGCCCTCGGGACCTCAACCAACCATACCAATGCATCCCATAACATCATTCAAACTTAGTCGAACCTAAGAATTACGTGAAACAATACCAAAAAACCAAATTACCTCGGGTTCAAGCCTAAGGAATCCTAAACTTCCAAATTTTCGCCATCAACACTGAAACCAATCAAATGTTGTGCGAAAAGCCTCAAATTTTGCACGCACACCACAAATGACTCTACAAACCTGCTCCAATTTCCGCAATTCCATTCCAACCCCGATATCAAATTCTCCCCTTCTTACCGGAAATCGCCAATTTTTTAATTTTTCCAATTCAAGCCTAATTCTACCACGGACCTCCAAATTACATTCCGAACACGCTCCTAAGTCTAAAATGGCTTAATGGAGCTATCCAAACCATAAGAATTCAAATCCGAGAGCGGTTACTCATAAGTCAACTTCCGGTTGACTTTTCCAACTTGAACTCCTAAATAAGAGACTAAGTGTCTCATTCCACTCCAAAACCACTCCGAACCCGAACCAACCAACTCGATGCAACATAATAAAGCTGAACATTTCACAAAGAAGCAGAAATGGGCGAAACGGGGCTATAACTCTCGGAACGGCTGACTGGGTCGTTACAGGGTATTTAATGATAAGAGAGTAGCTTATTAGAAATATTAGGTGAAAAACCAAACATGGTAATACTGTTTACCCTTAAAATCGGATAACAATTAAACTTATAATGTGATTTTAAGGACACACGATTTCACCTAATACCAACTGGTAAATATGAAGATTTGTAATAGAAATTATCAACGAGATAAAGCAAACCAATGTTGAAACGTAATTAAGCCCTCGAGATAAGATTCCCTCAAAATAGGGTTCCCTCGAACTGGCTTATGCTAAAGTAATAAGGCAGAAAATAAACCGCTGAACAAGAATGTATAGGCGAGAGAGAAAGTGTTGTATTGCTTTGATATGTGTGAACGGCGTACGTTACAAATGATTAGATCTCCCATTTATATAGTAGAGGAATTCTGCTTATGGTATAACTCTAATTACAGAAGGAAATCCTATGATTAGCTAATTAACTGTTATTGATTTGATCCATTCCGAGATTTTCACCATGATCTTCAACCAGTCACATATATCTCATATTTCTGTTATTATGCTATCTTAGATCTTGCTCGATGTATGTCACATTCGGTCTCGATCTCTACTGGCCTTGATCTCGACAGGTAACTCGGATATTGAACTTGGTACCTTGTCCTCTTGCTTTGGTCTTATCCATTATGAGGCCGACCTTCGATGCAACTCCCTGGTCTCGGTCAAATAGTAAAATAGGGTGGACCTAGTTTTAATCGTATACAGATAGTCCCATCGTGTTTTGGAGTGTAATGACAAGAAACGAATTGAGCCTTCAATTTTTACCTTGACCTGTCATGACGTCACCCTCGTGACGTAAGCGACGGAAATGACTGAAACGTGCCGTAGATATAGTTCCCCGAGTTATTAATGTGTGTCAGCTGGTGGTCGGCTACTAGTTCCCTTGAACCGTTACCATGAATCCTATAAATAGGTCTCTTTTTACACTCTTTCAAACTTGACCTTCAACCTTCTCTAATCTCCAAAGCTTTTTACATATTCTAAGTTCTTCATCTGCAAATGTACGATTTTCACTGCTATCCTCTTCTTAGAACATCATCTTCATCTATCTTTATCTTCAAATCCAAATGGCGAAAATGTGAAAAATTGTTCCCCAAAAGGAAGCTGCTTCATCTTCTCAGCCGGTCAACGGGAAAGCGCTGGTGGAACCCCATCTTGAGGAATGTATTCCTGGGGGGTGCGTACTAAACTCCGATTTCAAGACTGAGAAGACCTCGTCGGTTCCTGGTCATTGCGAGCCGGTATCGATATACATATGCTTGATACCTAAGAGTTATCTCGTTAAGCTAAAGGAGGATTGCACTGGCAAAACAAAGATCTAGTGATTTCGGGCCCAGAAGAGGCTATTACTACCCATGTGGAAGGGTATTTGAGTGTTTACACTTATCCTTTCACATTGGGTCCTCTTGACCACCTCATCAGGTTACATATTCTCAAGAAAAATCGACGGGCTCCCCTTCACGCTCGACCACCTCATCAGGTTATATATCCCCCAGCTTTACTGAGGTGGTTAAAAAAGCTCCAATGTCGAGCCACTAAAGTCTTCATCTCCAGTAGAGACAAGGAAAAGGGCCGAGGCTGGATGGGTCGATTCGTCAGGGGGAAGACCTCGGACCTAATTCCGGCCGAGAAGATGCCTTTTCCCAAGAAGTGGAATATGAAACGTAAGGATGATCCCCTTCTACTTGCTACTTGGATTTTTTGCTTTCTCTCACTGAGGTTCTTTTTTGATGTAGCCGCTGCTTGGATGCCCAGTGCCATCCCCGACTTAAAGATCTAGGTCAAGGACCTAGTCTTGACATCAACCTATGTAAAATGCGAAGGGCGCGACTTATCGAAGGGTCGATGGGAGGCCAAAAATATTGTAAGCTTTCTTTCACGTGTATAGTGGCTTAACCAAGATATTATTCTCAGGCCTGGGCAAAGATGCGGTCATAAGTCCCTCATCTGGTGAGGAGGAGACTTCGACCCCGGTATTGAAACCGGTGAAGGATAAAAAGAGGAAAAGGACCTCAATCTCCAAGGATCCATAAACCAAGAAAAATCTGGCTCGTAAGACAAAGAAAGACACTGTCGCCTGCCTACGGAGGTACTTCGACGCCTAAGAGAGGAAAAAGAATAAGAAGACAACGGTTTCAAACTGGTGGCCCGAGTGAGAAGGAACACCGAGGCCCCAAAGGCCACTGAGTCGGCGGAGGCTGAAGAGATTCCGCCTCGAGCCGAGGGGGTCTTGAAAATGGACTCAGTCAAAGTCCCCGAGTTGTCGAAGACTGAAGATGCCTCCCACCGAAATGAGCAAACACTGGGTATGTCTAAAGGGGCTGGCTCTGAGGCCCTTTGAAATGAAGAGAATGCCCCAAGTGGCCCACTTGGGGCAATAGATATTGGAGACTCACTGACTCTCCCTGCATGTTCCAAGGAGGCGATTCCAGAGTTCCAGGATACAAGGACTCTCGATGTAGAAGGAACCCACGGAGGGGAGGACCCGTTTCGTGGTTACTTTACCGGGGTCAAAGGAGCTACCGGCCTAAGTGATTTGGGGATTTTCTGGAAGGACTCGACCGAAGCATCGAGTCTCTTTGACGAGGACCAACAAGCCCAGAATCGTGTAAGACTTAACTCCCTCGTCGATATCACACTTATGTTTATGTCTTCTTTCCTGTCTAATTTCGTTTCTTCTTTCTGTATAGGCCTTGGCTATCCATCACGAGGCATTTTCCAAATCCAAAGAACAGCTACACCGATGTGAGGCCGTTCTTCAAAGGCTCACGGAGGAGAGAAATTCCCTCAAGTTTCTCAGCGGACTAAAAGAAGAAGAGATCAAGGACCTGCGAGCCGAGTTGGCCACAGCTCACAAAGAGCAGACCGACTTGATTGAGCAGGTAATGAAAATCTTAGAAGCTCATGGAATTAGTTCGAGGACGATGTCTAACACTTCAATCTTACAGGTTCAGCAGAAGGTCGAGAGAATCGAGCAGTTCTGGGATGAACACGGAGACCTTGGGGTGAAAACAAAATATGGATCCCCTTGCTTCAAAGAAAGAAGCTGCCCTAGCCCAATTGTCATCAGCCTAAATCCAGCTTCAATGTATGAAGGAGAAGAGCTCGGCTCAGGCAAAGACGATACCACAACTTGAGGCTCGGTTTACCACCGAACTTGCAAAGGCCAAATATGAGGCTGAGAAGGCTAAGGTCGATGCGGAGGCAATCATGGCCGTCTATCAGTCTGATCTTGAAGCTGCTCAAGCCCAAGCAAGGGAAGTTACCGAGGCTGCCCAAACTCGGGCACAGTGGGTTGCCGAACTCGTCAAGTTCCAGTCTCGGAGAGAAACCCTTTAGGAGATCCATGCTCGGGGTTTCGATCTCATTGATGAGATACAAAAGGCCAAAGAGCACGAAGACGATGCTAAGGAACTATCCTCCTCCTCCGATGATGATGATGATACTGAGAGTGGGTCCGAGAGCGGGGGGAACCCGATGGAGAAGAAACTGCCCCCGAGAATAGTTAGGAACCTTAGGATTTTTTTTTGATATCTTGTGTAGGACCCTGATCGGTCCTTGTAAATATCTTCACACACACACACACACACACACACACATATATATATATATATATATATATATAAGATCTCTTTTCTCTCTGACTTGTCTTTATTTAATTTCCTTGAAAAAATTCTATTTCGTTCATGACTTATGAAAAATTTATTTCATTCATGTTTTATGAAGATTTTGTTTACAAGTTTGAAACTTAGGCAATTTGACCGAAGTCGGACTAGTGTAGTCCTTATAATCGAGTGAGTACTTGATCGAACTCAAAATAGGGTGACCCTTAGGTTTTAGTTGAGTGAGGATGATTTCTTGAACTCAAAAATAAAATGGCCCTTAGGCTCTTGAATTAGGCTGATATGGCTTTAAAAAATAATGGCATTTTCCTCTTTCTTCTTGAAAAGTTTATTGTTTAATCATATAAAATTTGTTATGCCTTAGCATGAAATAAGAAATTTTCTCAAGAGTTCGAAGATTCTGTACCCATTAGGGTTTTCGAGGGTCGATATTATCGAGATCTTTTGTTTCGTAATGCCTTGGAATAAAATAAAGAATTTGTTCGAGAGTTGGGACGACTTTGCACCCATTAGGGTTTTCAAGGGTCAATATTATCAAGACCCTTAGTAATTCAGTCGAGGGTAGCCTTTTTAACCGGTTTATGAAAATATTCGAAGGCCTATTTTATAACGGAAATCCGACATCTCCGAACCATACTAATTTGGCCGTAGACTTTAGCTTGGGATTTTCCTTTTGGGCTTGTTTCCCTGTTATATGTTCAAAGTATCAGTCTCCGAGTGGGGTGACCATGGCCGATAAAATCGAGGGTTTCCTTTTTAAGGTCTTACAATCTCGAGGTTTTAGTAATTCGATCATTTCAATTTTTAGGATGGCAGTCCCTGAGTGCGGGGTCAATTGTTCGAACTTTAGTTGTGATCGGCCCTTAAACCAGTTTCCATAATAGATCACAAGTATGAAATTGTAAAGTAAAAATTTCTCTAAGGCATCAAATATCTGGCAAGGAAAAATACTTCTTTCAATAGATTATACATGCGTACATATTTCCATTAGGGGTCGAGTAATCTAGGCACGGTTCGTTCGACCGTTTGACCCGTACAAAATTTACCTATCGAGACCTTGTTGAAACGAAGTACTTTCCTTATAACATTCGAGGGTGATGCTCCCACTATTCGAGGTTGATTGTAAAGAAGCCTCGAATATTGTTGAATTGCTCTAAGTTAGCACGAACAATGGTTGCCTTATTAAAAACATTGCCGAAAAAACACATTTGGGACAAAAACCGGTCTAAGGGAAAAAGAGTGTAATGCGTGCTTTCATACTTAATGAATTTTGTGTTGAAGAATCACTCGATGTCTTCGGTTGAATACCTGCAATCGGTTAATATAAAATATAAATGAAAATGGAGAAGGTCATACCTTAGTAGTAATATCGTTTGAAGAGTGATATGTTCCAATTGTTTGGTAATTGCTCGTTGTTTATCATGCCAAGTTTGTAGGATCATTTTCCGACAATATCGAGGACCCGATATGGTCCCTCCCAGTTTGGGCCACGTTTTCCTTTTTTTGGGTCTCGAGTATTGAGGGAGACCTTTCTCAAAATTAGGTCCCCGATTTTAAAGTGTAGAAGATTTGCTCTTCGGTTGTAATACCTTTCGATCCGCTGTTTCTATGCGGCCATTCGGGCGAGGGCGGCTTCCTGCCTTTCATCTAGAAATTCGATGTTGGTATTCATAGACTCGTGATTTGACTCTTCTGTTGCATACCGAAACCTGAAGCTAGGTTCCCCGACTTCAACCGGGATCACAGCTTCGACACCATAGACTAAAGAGAACAACATTTCCCCCGTACTGGATTTCGATGTTGTTCGGTACGCCCAAAGGACCTCGGGCAATATTTTTCTCCATTTTCCTTTAGCGTCGGTCAATCTTTTCTTTAGATTTTGAATGATGGTCTTGTTTTTTGATTTGGCTTGTCCGTTCCTACTAGGATGATATGGAGTTTACATAATCCTTTTTATTTTATGGTCTTCGAGAAACATTGTCACTTTACTGCCGACGAATAGCTTTCCACCGCAGATTATCTCGGCAGGCATCCCGAATCGGCATATAATATGGTCCCAGATAAAGTCTATGACTTCTTTTTCTCTGACTTTCTCAAAGGCATGTGGTTCAAAACACTAAGAGAAATAGTCATTCATAAACAAAATGAATTTAGCTTTACCTGGGGCCGATGGTAGAGGGCTGACGATATCCATTCCCCATTTCATGAACGACCATGTGGATAAGACTGAGTGGAGTTTCTCCCTGGGTTGGTGAATCATGACCGCATGCCTTTGACATTTGTCACACTTTCGAACAAACTCTTTTGTATCCTTTTCCATATCAACCCAATAGTATCCTTCTCTGGTGATATTATGAACCAATGACTCAGCACCAGAATGATTTTTGCAAGTGCCTTCGTGAATTTCCTGTAGGACATAGTCGGTATCTCCTGGACCAAAACATATTGCCAATGGTCCATCAAACATCCTTCTATACAATGGTCTATCCTCGGCCAATGTGAATCGTGCGACCTTCATACGTAGAGTCCTCGATTCCTTAGGATCCCATGGAAGATTCCCATTCTTTAGGTACCCGATATATTTATTCCTCCAATCCCATGTCATACTTGTGGAGTTTATTTCAGCGTGTCCTTCTTCGATTACTGGCCTCAAAAGTTGTACAACAGTCCTCGAGCTAAGCTCGTCTTCTTCAACTGATGACCCCAAATTTGCAAGGGCATCAGCCTCGCTGTTTTGTTCTTAAGGTAAATGCTGTAGGGTCCATTCTTTAAATCGATATAGAGCCACTTGTAGTTTGTCTTAGTACCTCTGCATTGTGGTTTCTCTGTAACGACCCGACCGGTCATTTTGAGCTCTAGCACGTCGTTCAGCAGTTTGAGGTCATGAGCAGCTCCGTTTCAGGTATTATGACTTGTAGGTGTGGTCGGAATTGAATTTCAGGAAGTTTAGAGTCAATTTGGAAAGAAAATTCTCATTTAATAAGCCTTAAGTTGGAGAAATTGACTAAGATTAGAATTTTGAGTAAACGACCTCCGAATCAGGATTTAAAGGTTCGTATGATAATTTCTCACTTGGGTGTATGTCCGGACAGGGATTTGGATAAGCCGGGAGTGTTTCGGTGTATATTGTGGAAGTCAGCATTTTGAAGAAATTTCTTAAGTTTGGCGTGAAGCGTATTTCAGTGATATTGATGTCCATTTGGGATTCCGAGCCTAGGAATAGCTTCGTATGGTGATTCTCGAGTTGGGAGCGCGATCAGAAGTGAATTCAGATGTCCGTAGGTTATTTTGAAGTCATTTGGCTAAAAAAAGAAATTTGAAGGTTTTTGAGAAATCGGACCATAAGTGGAAACTTTGATATCGGGGTCGGAATGCGATTCTGAAAGTTGGAACCGGTCCGTAATGTCCAATATGACTTGTGTGCAAAATTTGAGGTCAATCTGACGTGATTTGATAGGTTTCGGCATCAGATGTAAAAGTTAGAAATTTCAAAGTTCATAAAGTTGAATTTTAGTGCGATTCATGATTTCGGCGTTGTTTGATGTACATCGAAGCCTCGAGCAAGTCCGTGTGAGGTTATGGGACTGAATCATGTGATTGGACGGGGTCCTAAGGGCCTCAGGTGTGTTTTTGGGGTGGTTCCAGGTTGCTTTCCAGTGTTTTGTGTTGTTGTTTTCTTGTGTTTTGGGGGTTCAATGCGATCAAAGCCCCTAGTGGTGTGATCAAGGAGAAGGAATTAGAGGGCCTGGAATTTTGGCTTGTGCGATCGCACTTGGATGCATGCAATCGCACATAGGAGGATTTTGGGGGCTGCTGCGTTGGTCTATGCGATCGCAGGTGTAGTGGCGCGATCGCACAGAAGGAAAATATGAGGCTGCAGGTTTTGGCATGTGCGACCGCAGATGTGACTGTGCGACCGCACAATGTGTGCTGGGAGGCTTCTGGGATTTTTGTTGTGCGATCGCGGTTGATGTTGTGCGATCGCACAGAAGGATGCCTGGTCAATGTATTATTTTAAATGGGATTCTTGGCTCATTTCTCCCATTTTCTTTTGGTGTGGGGCGATTTTGAGGGGCTTCAAGAGAGGATTTTCTTCATGAATTGCTAGGTAATCAATTTCTTTATGTTTTTAAGATAAACACAAGGTTATTACATGGAATTATACATGAAAAATTGTGGAAAAATTGGGAAATTTTGAAGAAAAACCTAGAAATGGTATTTTTGATTTCCACCATGAATTTGAGAATGGAATTTAGTGTAAATTTTATATTTGAGCTAGTAAGGCTATGGGTAGAATATATCTTCGAAAATTTTTGGATTCCGAGCACGTGGGACAAAGGTCATTTTGGTCAATTCACTGAGCGGAGTTGGGAAATTATATAATTTAAATTGGTGCAAATGTTAGAGTATATTTTCATTGGTTTGTTGTTATTTGGATAGTTTTGGGGGCGTTGTGCGTCCATTGGAGTCGTCAGAAGGGCTTGGAAGCCGGTTATGGAATTTCAGAGCGAGGTAAGTCTCCTTTCTAACTTTGTGAGGGGGAGTTGTCCCCCCTATGTGAACTAATTAAGTATGTGCTACTATCTGCGGGGGGCTACGTACGCACGAGGTGACGGGATTCCGTGCGTAGCTACTATTATGCCATGTACGGGTAGTCTAGGACCCACTAGCATGCCTTACTTGTTGTACTTGTGATCTTGCCAATATTATTAGACCGCTAATATGATCAAAACAGTAATTGAATATATAAGAAAACTAGAGTTTATCTTCTTAATCATCTCGAAAGAGAATTGATTTCCTCCGTGGATAATTGTATACCTGATGAGGTTATATGATGAAATATTATTAAACTTGGCAAAAAAATGAGTTTCAAAACAGACATTTAAATGTTATTTTTCGTGTTCCTTTAAGAGGATCTTATCATTTCCCGAGAAGCTGTTTTATTGATAAAAATACAGATTTATTATGTGAGCACCTGAGTCGCAGGTATGATTCGCGAGAAGGTTAGCCTTATTATTATTAATATTGACCGCGTTGCATGATTGATTTGCGAGCGGGGAAAATAGATGCATCTATGGTTCAGGCCGTCGACCCTCTGCATTGCTTGCGCATGATATTTACTGCGTATTAATGTGATTTATACATATTTATCGGCCTAAGGAAGTTTTAATGGCCAGTTATGAGGAAGGAGAATTGATGTGTAAAATGTGAAATAAGTCTGATGTTTCTTATCCCGGATTATGATTCAAATTGTCAATTGAAATGACGAAGATTTAAAATGTTAAATATGGAAGGAGTTGATATTATTCGTTCCTGATTTTAATAAATTGCCTATGTTAATCATGCTTAGTGTCACACTTGAATATACTAAACTAACCTCTAGCAAATGTCTAATTCTACCTCTCGTCACTACCTTTCTAATGTTAGGCGGGGGACTTACTGAGTACACGTTGTTTTCGTACTCATGCTACACTTGCTGTGCATTTTTATTGCACAGGTACTTTCATAGAGACGTGTCTGGTCTGGAGACTTAGGTGAGTTGAAAAATCTGGAGGCGATCCGCAGCTGACAGAGTCTCCCTCATACTGTATTTATTTCCATTTTAAGTTCCTTGTCCAATTTGTATTTCGGACAAGCTTTGTAATATTTGTGAAATTCTTAGAATTTGCTCATGTACTTGTGTCTCCGGGTTCTAGGATGTGTTTGGGATTTAACTGAATAAATGTAATAGTTTACCTGTCGTATTTATTTGATAAATTTTTATTCGTTTTTATGACTTGTAAGTGAAAGGTAACAATTTCAAAAAATGATAAAACATGAAATTATTTCAATTAATTAATGATTGGCTTGCCTGACGGTGGTGGCCAACGCCATCACAACCTTGATAGATTTTGGGTCGTGACAACATGGTATCAGAGCACTAGGTTCCCTTAGGTCTCACGAGTCATGAACAAGTCTAGTAGAGTCTTGCGGATCGGTAAAGAGACGTCTGTACTTATCTTCAAGAGGCTACAGGGATGTTAGGAGTACTTCCCTTCTTGATTCCTCATCGTGCGATTTGATTCCTTTAAGGATTATGCCTATGTTTATTACTACTCAATCTTACACGTCGCGAAGAGGTTGTTAAGAATCGGGAATGTGAGGAATCGAAATGGTGCTACGAATATGATGCGAGATGTTTCCCATGTGTAATTGGTTGGGGCTGTTGTTGTGGCCCTACGAAGGATTATAAGTTGTTTAAGCTCAGTAGCTGTGTTTCTGAGAGCCTTGAGGTTATGTGGGTGTGAGGGTAGGACGCTTGCCCATATGTTGAGTCCTGATGAATGGTTTGAAGGGAGGTCTTCTCAGAGTGTGATTTTGAGATTTCGGTAGTTTATTTCCGGCAGAGGAAAGGCATTTGGATTATGAATGGTCCGGTTGGGGTTGATAAAGTAGTAAGACTTGGTGTTTTCAAGTAAGGTGGAGTATTCACCTGTGACGTGTTATCGTCGTCCTTGATCGAATGGATTATCTTAAGTTCGTCAGTGCCATGGTTTCTTCGGGTGCATGGGGCCAGAGTATGGTGAAGAAGTATTGGAGAATGCGGTTGGCAGAGAATGATATTGAATTGAGGCTACACGGTGGTTCCATTTCTAGGAGGCCAGGTGTAAGAAGTGGAAGTCGAGCAGTCGCAAAGTGGGGGAGCGATAAGATAGTTGTGAATTAGAAGGTATTGTAGCGCAGTTAGTAGATGTCCATGAGGAGCGGGCGGACTGGTAAGGTTGGTGAATGAGAACGGGCTTAGGATGGAGTATTGATGTCGTAGAGATAGTGCAGTACAACGTCGTTGGAAGGTGTCAGTTGGTGAATTACACAGGTGGATTACCTCCTGTGAGTAGGTTAGCAGTCGTGTGGTTGGAAAGTCTCTATGAGGGATTCTAGTGGCTGTTCGGTAGGAGGCAGGATGTGTGAATGATGCTAGAGAATTTGAGTAATTAGGGAGTGTTAGCAAGAGAATTTGGAAGAATTGGACGGATCGGTTAAGCAAGATTCATGTTAACAAAGGAGAAAGGATCTCAGCAGGGTCTAGTGTGGTGCCAGGAGTAGCTTCGGGCTAAGTGGGGGAGTCCCACAACCTGAAGTTGGGATGTAGGATTGTGTTCTCATGGGGTAGTGGATTGTCGGCATATTGGCAAGTTAGTACAGCTAAGGGAAAGAAGTAGAATGGTAATTGTGCATGAGATTTGATGAATGTGTGCAAAAGTTGGTCCTATAGGACCAAGATTAGGTTTTGGAAGATTCAGAATTTTGTTTAATGCATAGGCGAGTTGTAAGGGTAGTGACTCAGTCACGTACTTCATTGAGAGGACGTTCATGTGCTAGAATAGCCTTGGAGTTGACTGTATTCGGGGCCAATCAGAGTGGGTGACTCTCCATAGCGGCCCTAATGAATTCAAAAGTTAAGAATGCAACGTTTAAGGGTTAAGGGCAGCAGTATGATTAAGAATTGAGCTTTTGCAGTATAATTCCTTAGAAAGGGAAAATGGTTAGAGTGTTCTATGTTTTTTTCAGCATGTAGGATGGTATTGGAGGAGTGAGAGAAATAAACTCCGGGTTGTAGAAAGATTATCAGGAGGGTATGAGATGGGTTGCGAGATTTAGGCAGCATGGTCTCGTGAATCAAGGTCACTCGGGATGAGTGGGGGTTGAGTTTGCTATAAGTTGAAGGAAGTTACTATTATTCTGAGGCAGTTAAGGATGATTAAAAGAAGATAGATTGATTTTCCATGGTTGAAGTGGTACATTTTCGGCAATGATCAGTTTCGTTAGTGTGATTGAATTGTGTGTGTGGTTTGCACAGTGTGTGCGAGGTTTGACGGCCGCAGTAATAGATTTGGTTTAGGAGCATTCGAGTGCTATGGCCTGTCAGGTGTAGGCGGATCCCGGGAGGGTTATGGTGGTTCAAGCCACTACTTAAGGATTTGCATATTGGGTGATTGTGAGAGTTCTCTCGCGTGTTGTGGATGTTCTCTTGAAATTGAGGTAAGTAAAAGGTTTCTATATGATGTAGTGTTCACCCTATTTGTTGTTCAGAAGTTATGATGGAATTTTTGTGCTATCTCATATTGGCAGGTTAGGTGCGGTAAGCAGTATGTAACTGGGAGTAAGAATCGAGATTGCAATTCGGTGTTAACAAGGATGTCATGAGCTCGGATGAGCAAGAGAAAGTGATTCGAAAGTTCAGAGTAAGCTGGTGTTATCTTCAGTGTCACCTGAGATCGATATTCGGTGAAAGAGGCTTTGTACCCTGGTCATGGGTTCTTGATGTGTTGTGCAGTATTAGTGTGGTTGGTGATGCGGATGTGCAGACTTGTTACCTGGTGTGGAAGGTTATGGGAGCATAACCACGAGAAGATTGTATATGTGTGACATGTAATCACTTAATGGATTGAATATTTGGATTGGGTATAATGAAGTGCAATACTTCTTATTTGAGAATTTATGCCTGGAAGGCGTTCAGTTCATTTGGTTCTGGATTGAGGGGTTTTTGTCCCGGCTATGATGGTTATTCTCGCGTATTATGAGAGAAAGTGGGTTAATATGGACNGCATGTTCATTTCAGTAGAGCGCTTTTTCATGGAAAGGTATTAGAACAGCAGGTGTTGTTCCGTCTTCGTCAAATTCATGTGATATTATGATTGTGCCGTGTGAGTTGTGAAACGGCTTGTTAATTTCTTATGTGTTGAGGTCCCGCGTAGTGATGATGTTATGTGAATATGATGGCTTTTGAGATCCAGAGTGTATATATATATATATATATATATATATATATATATATATATATATATATATATATATATATATATATAGCACCTCAGTTGTGCTTGAGTTTTGTAAGCATTTGGCTTTATCAGTCTCCCCAGGATGGTATTATGCACTTAGCGTGCTTATGATCGATATTCAGAAATAATTTGTAATAGTGAGCAATTCAGCTCCATTTATATTTCCTTATGTGAATTTTATGTCATTTGGATCGGGTGGCATGCCGTCACGGTTATGTTATTTGGATCGGGTTTCATGCCGCCACGGGCATGATATTTGGATCGGGTGGCACGCCGCCACGGTTATGTTATTTGGATCGGGTTGCACGCCGCAACAGTCCAACCTAGTCTTTAGCAGACCAACTTTGCAGCCCAAGGTCAAGCCATCGAGAGTAGTGTTTCTGGTTCTCTTTCTCATAGAGGACCAATAGGGCATCATTGTAGCACAACACAGAAGAACACCACCAACAACTTGAGGAAACCTGTTACTGCCAAAATGGATAACAACAGGAGGAGAAGGCTTACTCCAGCAAAGATGGAAGAAAATAGAGCTCAAGGTTTATGTTTCTTTTGTGACAAGAAATATGTGTTTGGCCATAACTGTCAGGACAAGAGACAATTGTATTCACTTGAGTTAGAAGTGATTGAAAATAATTCCCGTGCAGAAGAACATGAGATGCTTGAAGAGCTGGAGGAAGATGTAGCAGGAGTGGTGACAGAACCATCAGAAAACAGTGCCATTTCCTTGTAAGATTTAATTGGATCCATGGGTTACAGAACTCTAAGAATTAGGGGTTATACTGAAAAAAGACCCTTAAAGTTCTTCATTGACTTTTGATCAACACATAATTTTAGTGATGAGGAAACTGCTAGGAAGTTGGGTGATGCAATCCAAAAGATCAAGGCACAACTAGTACAGGTGGTTGATGGAAGGAAAATTCCTACTGATAAAATGTATAAAGGATTCATATGGTTGATGTAAGGGAAAATATTCGAAGATGATTTCTTAGTTTTTCCCATAGGGAAGATTGATTTGGTGCTGGGGATCCAATGGTTATATCCAATGGAAGACATCAAATTCAATTTTATGAAGTTGTTGGTAGAATTTGAGTATAAGGGTAAATTGCTAACACTTGAGGGCATACAACTTAGCTTTAGAGTTGTGGATGCTATGTCTTTTGAGAATATGGCAGTGGAAGGATCACAATTCTTTATGGGAAGGGTAAAAAGTGAAGGGAAGAAAGCAGAGCTGGTCAATAGTTCGAAGGCATAACCTGAGGAAGTAACAAAACTATTGGAAGAATATAATGAAGTGTTTGGTGAGCCACAACAACTCCCACATTCCATGGGAGTCTTCGACCATCATATTCCCCTATAGGAAGGAAGTACACCAGTAATCTTCAGTCCCTACAGGTACTCACCAATTCAAAAATATGTGAATAAGAAGATGGTGCAAGAATTACTAAGTGAAGGTATCATCCAATACAACTCTAGTCCTTATTCTTCTCTTGTGGTGTTAGTTAGCAAAAAGAATGGATCATGGAGATTATATGTTGATTACAGAGAATTAAACAAGGTGACAGTAAAGGACAAGTTCCCCATTCCAATTATTAAGGAGTTATTGGATGAACTAGGAGGCTCATAAGGCTATTCGATGTTGGACCTAAAAGTTGGCTACCACCAAATAGGGATGGCTTCTACAGATGTTCCAAAAACTGATTTAAAATCCACTCTGGCCACTATGAGTATCTGGTTATGCCATTTGGGCTAACCAATGCACCTTCTAGTTTCCAAGGTCTAATGAACCACATCTTTCATAAACATCTTAGGAACTTCATCTTGGTTTTATTTGATGATATACTAATCTACAACAAAAACTTGGAGGAACATCTGAACCACCTCAGGTCTGCTTTTGATTTACTAGTGCAACATTAACTGTCAGTGAAGAGGAGAAAATGTGTCGTTGCTGCTGATAGAGTGTAGTATTTGGGGCATTACATCTCAGCAAAAAGGGTAGAGACAGAACCTAAGAAGATAGGAGCAGTACAATTATGGCCAACACCTACTTCTGTCAAGTTACTAAGGGGCTTCATGGGCTTCACTGGATACTATAGGAGGTTCATTAAAGGTTACGGAGTCATTACCAAACCCCTGACTAATATCCTCAATAAATATGGCTTTAATTGGTCTGAAAAATCCAGTGAAGCTTTTGAAAAACTCAAAGTGGCACTCACCACAGCTCCAGTGCTGATCCTGCCTGATTTTTCTTGCCTTTCGTGGTAGAAAAAGATGCCTACAATATGGGTATAGGAGCAGTTCTGATGCAAAAGGGGAAGCCAATTGCCTTCCTTAGTGAAGGCCTATCAGCACAGCACCAAACATTGTCTGTATATGATAAGGAGCTTTTAGCACTTGTAATGGCTGACACCAAATGGTCTCAATACTTGACTAGGCTCATGCAATATAATTTTACAATTGAATACAAAAAGGGGAAAGAGAAAAAGGTTGTTGATGCCTTATCCAGATTACCTCTAGTTGAGCTACCATCATTAAATTTTTCAACAATGAAGACTGACCTACTGAAGTTGATTATGCTAAGCTGGGAAAAGGATCCTGCAGTGAAAGAATTGATCCAACCTCTGATGAAAGTAGAACCTGAAGGCAATGGGTACTCTTTCAACCATGGACAATTAAGGAATAATGGAAGGTAAGTAGTTGTACCTATGATCAGTTAAGAAAGGAAATTATACAACTGTGTCATAATTCACCAGTGGGAGGGCATTCAGGCATGGAAGCTACATATAGAAGAGTGGTAGCTCTATTTTATTAGAAAAATATGAGAGGGGACATTCGGAATTATGTTAAGTCTTATGATAACTTCCAAAAGACAAAAATATGACAATTCTCCCAACCCTCGGTTCCTACAGCCTAATAAGATACCAGACTCAACATGGAGCAACATAAGTATGGATTTTATAAAAGGGTTGCCCAAATCAAAAGGAAAGTCAGTCATTTGGGTAGTGGTGGACAGGCTAACCAAGTTGCTCACTTCACAGGGTTGTCCCACCCCTACTCAACCAGTTCTCTTGCACAAGTGTTCTTTGATGAAATATATAAGTTGCATGGAATGCCTGACGATATCGTCAGTGATAGGGATCCAATTTTCACAAGAAAAAATTGGCAGGAGTTGTTTGAAATGTTTGGAGTCACACTTAACACTTCCAAATCTTACCATCCTCAAACGGATGGCCAAACAGAGGTAGTCAACAGGTGCCTAGAAACCTACCTCAGGTGTTTTTTCTCAGACTCACAGTCAGATTGGTTCCAATTCCTGGCTGCAGCTGAACTATGGTACAACACTGCCTTCCATAGTGCCATCCAATGCATCCCCTATGAGGCCTTGTATGGGCAACCACCTCTTCTTCATTTACCTTACATGGATGGTTATTCTGCAGTAGAGGAAGTAGACAGGAGCCTGCTTACATGAGAATTCAAACTTCAGCTGCTCAAATACCACTTACAAAAGGCACAACAAAGGATGACAGAACATGCCAATAAACATAGGTCCGACAAAGTTGTCAAGGACGGAGATTGGGACTAATTAAAGATCCAACCCTACATGAAGGTCACTATGTCCATCACACACTTCTCTAAGCTATCAACTAAATTTTATAGTCCATATCAGATTCTACAAATAATTGGGCATGTCACATACAAATTATCATTACCTCCTCAACTACTGCTCCATCCCACTTTTCATGTGTCCCAACTCAAATCCTGTCACGAGCTGCCAGCAAGCATTTCTCACCCCCTATCCTAGTGCTCTCCAGTCCATATTGCCCTCAACCTAACAGATTTTGGGGCAATATATGGTTCGAAAAAGGAAACAAGGTAGTGACGCAAATGTTGATTCAATGGAATGATCTACCACCAGAACAAGCTACGTGAGAGATTATCAAGCACTCAAGGTTCGATTTCCTTCCTTTATTCCTTGAGGACAAGGAATATTTTAACGGAAGGACTGATACGAGACAGATAAGTCCATGCTTGCGGAGGTTGTACCTGAAGCTTTGGAGAAAGAATGTTTCCGTTAATTCAGTTAGAAGGCTCCGTTGATTTAAGATATTAGTTAGTACACTTTAGTCCCCTATAAGTTTTATTACATAGTTCACTTATTGGTAATTAAGTCAACGAATTATCCTGTTAGAGTACCTTTTAGTCCATCACAGGTAGTTATGCTATTTTGTCTTGTAGCAGCTGAGTGGAAGATAAATACCCTTTAATTATCCATTGTTATCATCAATCAAAATTATCCTCTTTACTTTACACTAGTTTTTTGACGTACCTGTAGTTTAATTTTCCCTTCTTCTTTTGGCATCAAATATTGCCATGAATGAGCGAAAAATGAACTCGGTGACCGGAATAACGTCGGCCAATCTACGCTGTAGATTGAATCGAAGTCTCATCGATGAAAAGTGAGATCTGAGATTTACGTTGCTTGAGGAAGATATTGGGTCGGGTAGGATCCGAAAATGTTGGATCGATGAAGAATGATCTGTGCGTCGAAGCAAATATGTTAAGGTTACGCGCTACTAAGGAGCGTGAAGGCAAAAATTTTTAGGTTTTTTTATAGTATTTTATTTATGGTGAATGTTTATATTTTAGAGAGATTTTAGAGTTCGTTACTTTGTGGTTAAGTCATTTTTTTCCTATAATAGAGGAGTTTTATTCTATTGTAATTCATTTAAAAAATCAATGAGAATTTTCTCTCTATCTTTCTCTGCAATACACTTCTTCATTTATTGTTTTATAACACGTTATTAGCAAGAAAATCTAATCAATTGAGTAGAGGGAGATTTGTTTTAATTAATAGATATACTATTAATTAGTTGTATAATGTTTGAGAAATTAAACCACCCATGGAGAGGAGATGTAGGAATTTGCGTGAGGCTCTTGCATGAATACATTGATATTCCTGTATTAGGCATCTTCTTTGGTCACCAGGCTTTGGGATACGTGAATGATGCTCAACTTATACATAATATTGATCATAATGATTGTCAATTGTTGCATAAACTTCCTTCAAGAATATTGACTGGATTTAAGGTAAGTATTTTACCTTATTTTTATGTTTTAAATTCTTGAAATTCTATAATTTAATTTTAATAAAAGCAAAAACAATAAATTTTGATTATAACTCTAGTAGAGTTTGTAGCAAAATAATAATCATCCAAAGTGGTAAACTTTCTATGTCTTGCCATGATCAATTTTATGTATGATTATGAGCACAAAAAGTGGAAATCCGTCCCATTGAATTCCCTTCATTCTCGTTTCCTTAAGAAAATATGGTACCAAAATGTGATAAGCTTGAAAGAAGATAAAATTATTACCATGAAAGTATCAATGGATGTGGATGTGGTAATACATGAAATTATAATCGTCATCGTTATGATAATAAAAACAGTAAGAATTCTCAAAATAATCCTTCACTCTGTGAAAGTAATATTTGTCATTGATTTGAATGTGAATGTGATTTATGAATAAATATTCATTCTTGGAAGAATATGAATGTGCTAGTGGTAATGAATATACCACACTCACCTCTAGAAGGAGGTTTGAGATAAAATGTCACGACCCATTTCCACAAAAGGTCGTGATGGCGCCCAACACCGTCGTTAGACAAGCCAACATAACTAGACTAGTGTCTTCCCTCTTAAATAGTTTACTAAATGGATAACAATTTCTCATTTGTTATGAAAAGGTTTAGCAATTTACACTTTGAAGCATGATTAAATGGTAGAAATTAAATGCAACTCGAAATCGTGTAACGATCCCAAAAAAATCATAAGTCTACAAGTGTGCGTGCCAAGACCTAGTGTCACAAGTATGTGGGCAGTCTAGTAGGATATACAAAAGAATACTAGTCTACTGTCTAGTAAAGAAATAGACAGAAATGAAACAATGAAAGGACTCCAGCTGCTGCAGAATGGCTCGAAAAGCAGCTCCCCGAAATGTCTCTGAACCCAAGTCTAGCGTGCGCGCCGGACTGATAACCAGATGCACCTGCCTCAGATCTTGCACATTCAAGTGCAGAAGTGTAGCGTGAGTACATAAACAACATGTACACAGTAAGTATCTAGTCTAACCTCGAAGAAGTAGTGACGAGAGGTCGACTTTGACACTTATTAAGGGCCAAAAAGTATTATAAAATGAAATTATACAATAATAATAGGGCTCAACATGAAATAAGTAAACAATTTCTTCTTTAAAATTGAGAAGCAATCATTTCAATCATCTAGTCCTTCCACCTTTCAAGTTCGTGAAGCATTATTAAATATAAAAATGGATTTCGGTACTACTACGCACGAGTTATGTCGAGGACATACTGCCCGATCCAACTATACGTAATAATATGTTGTGCACTGCCGAGGGTCGAACCGACCATATAATATATATCCATAAATCTTGCCGAGGCGAACGGTCCGCTCCCATGAGAGTAGTGGAAGGTTTACTCCGCTTGAGGAATATATTTGTGAAGCGGTTGCACATAAAAATTCACAATTTATCATAATATTCCTCAATATCTTTCATAAACAGGAAGTTCAACTCGTAACTTTAACATAGAAAAATTCTCATCCTTCACTTTAAGAAAACCAACAAGTAGAAAGTGTAATAAAACAACGATACAAATAAATCATGGTGTAGGCCTAAATCTACCCGGACATAAACATGAATAGTAGTTATGCATGAACTCTCATCACGCCGTGCGTGCGTATCCCCCCACAAATAGAAAATATTATGATTTAAGTTCACCTAAGGGGTTAATTCCCTCTTACCAGGTTAGAAAAGAGACTTACCTCGTCATAAAGCCTACTTCCCAATTCAAGAACATGCTCATGCCTCCAAATTTGGTGTGAAACAACTTAGAACTAGTCAAACATTATATAATCAATTAATCTATGCTCAAAAGTACATATCTCCACTATTAAAATGATTTCCCAACCCAAATTGCAAGATTCCTAAAATTCACCCCGGGCCCACATGCTCGGTGTTACACTCCATGTTTTCCTACATGGAAGTATGCCATAATTAAATTGATATAAGCTCAGAAATGAGATGTTACATTTTGCATTTTCATTCGTTAAGGTTTTGTCGTAAGTTAATTGACGTAAGTTTGGGAATGGGATTGTTTTTGAGGTTATAAGCATTTATGCTACTTATAACAGGTGATAAGTAAAGTCTCGTGAAGGTTAAAGGGTAAACGAATCAAAGAAAATGGGTTCCATTGAAGATTGTCAATTTGGGATAAAATACGGTACGAACTATAATACCCGGTATTTATGGACTAGTGCCATGCAAGGTACTTCATGAGCATGATAGTAAGGTATGTTAAAAGTGAGTAGTATTTTAAGTAAGTAGAGGTAATTCTTAATTATATGGGTAATTGATTAATTATTGGGTAATGAGAGATTGCCTAGTTAATTAAGGAATTATTGGGTGATTAATTAAAAAGTTTGATAAGATTTAACCCTCCCCACGTGGCAGTAAGCCACCCCATGAAATTATGACTCTTAATACCTTACATTATGTGGAATAATTATAGATATGGGATTTTACATTATTTAAAAAAATGTGAGTCACATGTATCCACTCTTAAGAAAGAGTAAGATATACATTCTTAACATATCCTTTTGTAAGAAACGTGAGAGTTATATAGTCACATATCCATTATTCAGAAGGAATGACATATCCTTTCTTAAGAACGTGAGAGTTATATATCAAACTGTAAGATTTGGCAATTATAAGGAAGTATGGTGCAATCTTTCCCAAGAATATCATACAGATTGTCTCCTATTCCGATCTCGCTGTTACGTGTTTCGTCGCGATTAACATGTGTTGGAGATATTTTCAAGAGAATTGACTCAGGTATGTTAAGGTTATCCCTTCTTTCTTTTTGGCATGATCCAAATAATACAAATGAAACGAGCAAAATACGCAAGTTTCATAAATGACTCTATTAATAGAAATACTAGGGGCGTCTATATTCTTTATTCCCCATGTGAATTATTATTATATCTTATGTTCATGGGTCGCAGAAAAATACATATTCGATAAAGTTTATACGAACGGCATATTGGTTTTTATGGAATTCCGAGAAAATCTTATTAACGTATTTCTTATGCATTTCATGCATTTATACATGTACATTGACCCATGACCAGATGGCGTCATATACGCATATATATATGTATATTATACTTATATGGGATATGGGAAAGGTTACGGCGTTATATACACACCACCACCTGATCAACTGGTATACGTTGATGATTTGCCCACAACGGCCGAAATGATATGATGGGATGCCTTCAGAGGCTTGATGTTATGAACGCATATACCTATGCACTGTCTCACATTTTTACGGATATGCATGATATTTATAAAAATGAAATGATTCACAGAACTATGAAAATGTACATGTCGATTCTTTTACTCCATCTTTCTCTCATGTATATTATTTACTGATTTTCATTCCTTACATACTCGGTACATTATTTTTAATGACGTCCCTTTTTCCCCGGGACGTTGTGTTTCATGCCCGCAGGTCCCGATCGACAGGTCGAGATCGCTCCAAGTAGGCTATCAGCTCGGCGGAAGATGTTGGTGCGCTCCATTTGCTTCGGAGTTGCTTGTTTGGTTAGTATGATTTAGACATGTATTGTTTGGTATGGTGGGACTCTGTCCCGACCTTTATGAAAATTATGTATTCTTAGAGGCTTGTAGACAAATGTCATGTACGTAAAATATTGTATGGCCTTGTCGGCCTAGGTTCAGCGTACAAGTGGTTATTCTAGTCTTATAGGCCCGTATGTCTTATGTATAGGTTGGTATTACATGTTGTATTCTACTTATTTCATGGAAGCCTTCCGACTCGGTTATCTATGATATATGACATGAAAAGATACATTATGTTGGTACTCGGTTGAGTAAGGTACCAGGTGCCCGTCGCGGCCCATCGGTTTTGGTCGTGACAAAAATGGTATCAGAGCAGTTCTGTCCTAGGGAGTCTACAAGTCGTGTCTAGTAGAGTCTTGTTTATGGGTGTGTCGTACACCACACTTATAAGCAGAAGGCTACAGGGCATTTAGGACTGTCACTCTTTCTTCTTACTGTAGATCGCGTGGTAGAGCTCAGTTGTAAGAATTCAAATTCCTAATTTCTATTTTATTCATAATGAGCATCTAGAAAGACAGTTGGTAAGAGATTAAATGTGACTATGGAAGAGTTGTGTTAGAGGTACCCGATTTTTCATGATGCTTATGATAAGTAAATATAAGGTCTTTAGTAGATCATGTGTGTACTAAGATGTGTAAGACTTTTGATAATGAGCCTTGAGGCAAGAAAACCTATCCACCTTTATGGTGAAAGACAATGAGAGATTCAGAAGATAAAGACAAGTTTCAACAAGCAAAAGAAAAAAGATGAAGAAGGGTACGAGGTGCCCAGTTTATTAAGGTTAACAATATTTACAATTCAGACAGAGGAATATAAGCTTTTTGAGTAACATTCAACAGTAATAGAGGTATGTAAACTTGGCTACATAGATCTTAGTTATGCCTTATGGGAGCTAACATATATGGTTCAAGAGAAGGACGGGATATCAGGATCCGTTTGGGGTTAGAGTGACCCAAAATGGTGGATGAATTGTTTGCGTTAGTTTACCTTTCTAAAGGATATTACAAATGTGCTAATAGATCTCCTTGTGGGACACCCAGATAGTGCACTCTAAAATATTACAGCTAGATATGAGTACCACAAAGATAGGCACTGGACTCCTGGAATGGATAAATATTATCTTAGTATGGCTCCTGTCCTCAGTAGAGAGATAATGCTAGACAACTCGAAGAGCTAGTGGATGGAGCAAAAGGGAGCAAAAATCAAAAGAATATCTTGTTGAAGTTTATAGAATAAAGTGATAGACAAAAATGTTAGCAGGAAATAAGAAAAGAGCTAATGAAGCATTAAGAGTAAGATGTGATACATAGATGACAACGGTAGGTCAAAAGATGACAATATTACAAAGTTTATAGTCAAGTGAAGAAAAAGGCGAGAAGTGACAGGCCTTGAGACAACAAAAGAGTATAGTCCATAAAGTCATATCCTTACTTCGAGAAATAAGTTCGTGACTCCAAGGCAACTACCGGAAGGAAAAATTAGACCCCTGAATAATAGAAATCAGTACGGGCTAGTTAACAAGACAAACTAAATGTGAATTAGGGACTGGGTAATTGGATAATAGTCGGCATCATTAGAGTTTAAGATTTTTTTCTGGCGATAATAGAATGGACAACAGAAGAAGATTCATAATAAACTCAGAGACTGGTTATTCAGGAAGACGCTTCCCTAAAGCAAGCAATGTGAGCAAAGTTAATCTTAAGGGACTATATCTTCCAGTTACACTAAATGCCACCCGCGCGAGTAGGGAATTTCCTTATCCTTGGTACAGAAGGATTTTTGCAAGGCGAGTAAGGGTCATCGATAGTGTGAGAAGACGCCAATGATGAAGAGGTAAAGCATCTATAGGTAGATCATCATAGTGTTAAATATTAGTACTTCCCTAAATGGGGGAATATGGAGTGATGTGGCATTACGTCTGAATTAAGTGGTTCTAATAATTATGAAATGGTTAAGGAAGAATGCGATAAAATGAAAAAAGGATGAGATTGAACTTATTCAAAGCTTACAGATATGCTACAATACCAGAGCATTATGCAAGCACGACGTCAATGAGAGGAAGTAAGGGTTCCTGCCCAAGATGTTATTGATTAACAAGGAGCCAGTGCGAGAGGTAAGTTAGGACAAAGGAAATAACCCAAGAAATATTACGCGAAATATTGATATGAGAATGAGACAACGAGTAGTTAGTAGTTGATTCAGGAAATGCCTAGTTATGGCTAGATAAGAGGATACAGACAAATCAATAGATCGTGCAAAATGAACAGAGTGAACCCCAACATGGGAAATTCAGTCTCGCAAATATGACATTGTGACCCTTGAGAAATATTCAGATAGGAGTTGGGGTAGTTAAAGGTATTGTATTAATACAATGGAAATAAAACAGAGTGCCACTGGGAAGACAGTCAAAATATCAGTTCAAAAGAAACACTACAAGCACAAGGGCGTGGAGGTAAGAATTACGGATAATTATAGGTGAGTACGAACATCAAGTATTCCATCGGGTATGCGATGTAATAAGCTCGCAGCTTTACAAGAGTCAGAAGGTCTTCCCTAAGTACTACAATGAAATACTAGCTAAGGAAATAAGGAAGAAGGCTTCAACCAAAGCACAATGACCTAAAGAGGAAATGATTTTGTAACAACATTCCTACTACAAAATTGTATGCACTACAAAAGAAAGTGGCACCTACCTTAGCTAATGAGCGGGGAGTAAAACTAAAAGTAATATTCGAGAGCATATGAATTGCACAGAAATTTCGGCATGTCTGAGAACTCAGATAAGCTAAGTATGCACGCAACAAGGGGGAAAAAACACCAGGAAAAGCAATTGCTTACATTTGAAGAAAGCTAAAATGGAATGAAAGGAATTATATGATTAATGATCAGCTGTAGAAGACTTTGATATAAGTTAAAGGAAGGAATTGGGTCCAGGTCATAGATAAAGGATGGAATCATTAGAAGATTATGTCATGCTTTTCCATAGAGTCCATGAAAGGCTAAAGTAATAACTAAGTGCCATGAGCCACAGATCAGAAGATAGCTTAAGCCTACATAAAGGTTAATCAGAAGGAATAGGAAACTAAAGAGTTACATCAACTAAGTACACAGGTACAAGAGAGATAGTACATTGGCCGTATTCTATAACGACTCTACGATAAAGCCAGTTAGATGTGTCCTAACCTTATAAGAAGTTAGTATGAAGCTCTCACGAGATTGTGTAAAGAGGTGCATGTATTATAATAAAAGTTCAAGATGTGGATGTGAATTATACCTGTCACGACCCGAGTTACCCTCTGAACGGTCTCGTGACGACACCTAGTCTCTACGACTAGGTAAGCCTAAAATTTGCGGAAAATAAGACAAATTAATAATAGAAACAGTAAAGAAGAATAAATACTATAAAATTTAGCCGCTCGACATTTACAGCTTTTACTTTCCCAAGACTCGGAACATCACAAAGTCACAAACTCTGAACTAGTGTAGTTCTATACAAAGAAGTAAGGAAAAATGTATCTATATATATCTTCTATAACTATAATGTAGTAGGAAGGAAACTCGTGTGATCCTGCAGACACGGCAGAATGAACTTGCGGTCTCCTAAATAGCTACTGAGATACACCTAGCCACGGTACGGTGCACTGGTACCTGGATCTGCACATGGGGAAAACATGGGCAGGAAGGGCGTGATTACTCCACATTCGGTACTCAGTAAGTGCCAAGACTAACCCTAGTCAAGTAGTGACGAGGCCAGGTTGAGGCCCTACTGAGTTTTAAAATAAGACAATTATAAATATAAACAGTGAAATATAGATAAGAATTGATAAACAAAATTAATGGAACTGAAAGAATTAATAACAAAAAAAGAGTCCTCGGCTCAGAACAACATATATCCCAACAGTAAACATGCAATGCAGTACAAGGGGAAAGCTCCCGATCTCAGTTCGTAGTCCAAATTTAAATATGCTATGCAGTAGAGGGGGAAGCTCCCAGATCTCAGTCCGTAGTCCCAATTTAAATATGCAATGCAGTACAGGGGAAAGCTCCAGATCTCAGTCTGTAGTCCCAATTTAAATATACAATGTGGTACAGGGGAAAGCTCCCAGATCTCATTCCGTAGTCTCAATTTAAATATGCAATGCAAAAGTTTGTCGGATACGGCTTAATTAAATAGTTCAGGAAAAATCAACAGGCAAAAATACAGTAAAACTACCTAAGCATGGTGCAACTAGTAGCAATTAAGAAGAAATCAAGCAAGGACAGGTGGGCATGCTTATTCTTAAACTAACTACTCAGTTAAGACAGGGAACAGTAATAAAGGAATGAAAATGAGTGATACCATGGAAGGAAAAAGTGAAATTTAGCAACTATGACCCGTGTACGCACTCGTCACCTCACGCACACGGCGTCCACGTAACAAAAATCAGTATAAAAAAGCCTAAGGCGAAGTCCCCAACACAGAGTTAGGCAAGCCACTTACCTTGACTGCACTAATCAACTCAATACCACGCCCTGGCAATGAGTATCCGACTCCTGGTGGCCCAAATATAATAAATTCGATTTCATAATGTAAATAACACTTTAAGGAATCAAAATAGCTAATACGCGAAATAAGATAATTCTCCCAAAAAGACCCCCCGGGCCCACGTCTCAGAATCGGGTTAAATTTATATTTTTCCGGAAACCCATTCACTCACGAGTCTAAACATATGAAAATCTCTCAAATCGGAGGTGAAAAACCCAATCAAAACTCAATCATTTGGTCTATGAGGTTTATCAAATTTTTTTCCAAATCTTCCACCCAAATTCGAATTCTAAGGACCAGATTTAAGCTACGAATCATGGAAATTGATCTAAGTAGGTTAGAAATCACTTACCCAAGTTACCTAGGTGCAAAAGTCTTTAAAAATCGCCCTTCCTGAGCTCCAAAATTCGAAAATGGTGAAAATAGGCTTAAACCCTCGAAATGGGTTTTAATATTCTGCACAAGCCTAAATTGTGAAGTGCGATCGTGGACATACGGATGCGATCGCATAGAGTAAGCCTCACCCCCTTAAAATGGACATTATGCAGTCACACAGTATCACTTGCGATCGCGGAGCACACCGGACTGGACCTTATGCGTTCGCAGCTAGGCCCACGCGAACACACAGAGCAAGACTCCCCCTGCCGGGCCCAATGACCTTATGCGGTCGCGAACCCCCTCTTGCGATCGCACTAACCAAAAAATAGCTGGGCCCAAACTTGTCCTACGCGATCGCGGCCAAAAACACGCGATCGCACTGAATGATTACCTGCTACTCTAAAAACCAGAAAAATAGATGAAGACTAGGCCAAAAATATGCCCGTTAGAACACCCGAAACACACCCGAGGCCCCTTGGACCTCAACCAAAACTACCAATCAACCCTAATACATCATTCAAACTTGGCCGAGCCTTAAAAACACGTCTCATAACATAAAAATCATTAAATATGCATCGATTCAATGTCATGCCCCAAAATCGAGGGACGAGACCAGTGCCTAACTGGATGATCCCGGTCAAGCGGACGTGGATTGCCTTTCCTACTTAACGCATCACCCCGTGTTTATAATATACATTATTCCACATGAATTAGAAATTTAGATTTTAAGCATGAATCCACTACTTGAGTTCATATTATCGTTTATCATTTCCATATTTGATAATCGCAAAACATACAAAAATTTTTATTCAGACCACGATTAACACATTTTCCGCCCAAATTACATATATGTACAACCCACATCAAGTCTACGGATCCTCTAGGAGTACTAAGGGTTTTCACAATACTCATCGGCAACAAGGCCCCGGCTATACCTTAAAATACATAATATATACAAAAAAAAGATGATGTAGACTACATACGGCCCCGAGTGGAAATGGGGCTCACCCGATCTGCTGAAGGTATGAAGGGGAAACACTACTATCGGCGGTCTGCACTACCTGCTGTGGAACTACCTACATCCATATAAAAGATGTAGCGCCCCCGGCAAAAGGGACGTTAGTACCATTGAATAGTACTAGCATGTATGAACCAAGTTTACTTCAAGTAGAATCAAACAATACACAATTAGAAAGAAATTAGGGTAAATACACAAGTACTACACAAGTATACATAAAACCACAATGAAGATTTCACAGTTACTTGTTTCAATTTCCCATCTGTTGCGGTGCGCAACTTTCACGCCCCAAAACCAAGGGACGAGACCGGCTCCCAACCGGATGAACCCGGTCAAGTGAACCTGGATTTTCCTTTCCTACCCGATGCATTTCCCTGTGTTGATAATGTACACTTTATAAGTGAAACAGCAAAATAGAATTAAGCATGCAGTTACCACATAAATCCCTTTCTTCTTTTAACATTTTCAACATTAGATATTACCAAAACATACATACTAAGTACAATATTCCCGATACGGGACAACTGTTACGAGTAAGTACAACAACTACCCAAAATATGTTACAACCCACATAGTGTCTATAGAGCCTCTAAGAGTACGGAGAAGAATACATAGACGTGCCTGTGACAAGGCCCCGGCTATACCTCAAAAGGGATGACATAAAAAAAATGAGTCAACATGATTTATACACAGCCCTAAGAGGAAGTGAGGCTCACCAAGACTGCTGAAGAGATGGAGGGAAAGGCACCACTAACGGCGATCAGCGCTACCTGCTACAGAATTACCTACATCAATTTAAAAGATGTAGCACCCCCGGTGAAAGGGACGTTAGTACCATTGAATAACACTAGTATGTATGAGCAAACCTACTCTAGATGGGATAAACATCAACAGTCAACACAAATAGAGGCATCAGATAACAATACACTGAGGCAAGGAAAAACACAAACAAGAGTTACCACAATCCTCATCCCGTTTTGCCATCTTTTGGTTAATGTACTTTTAAGTTCATCTTGTTATTATTATTACCGATCCACCGTGTCGTTGTCAAACGGAGTCCGCTCTCTACCCGATCGTCTAAGCCATCCTAGGTGATGTCCGAGTTATATTCACATCACATATAACCATCGTGGCTTGTTCTCACGGAGTCCGATCTCTGCCCGAATCGGCTAGGTTAACACCGTGGCTTATGCACAGCACGCGGAGTCCGATCTCTTCCCGATCGGCTAGGCCATCTCATCTGTAAACAGTGAGGACAATAATCATCATCAAATCATAATCATATCACACTATCAAGTCATCCATGTGTACGACATGGAGTTCGATCCCAGCCAGACCGGATAGGCCTTCTCACCCCTAGGACATTCTCCTAGTAAAATTATGGGTGCTTTAGATCGCTTACATCAATTTTAACCTTTTTGATGCCCAACACATATTGTTCTTTGATTTGTCTTTCATATCATTAGAATCCTTTTATTCACCTTTCACAACAATTCTTCCTTTAATCCATATTCCATAACCATTCCTTCCACTAATTCATGTTTCACAACAATTCAACCTCTTGTTTCGCATTTCACATCATTGCCGTCTCTTTACCCACATTTCATATCATAGCAACTTTTGATTCATATTTCGTACCATTCTAATCTTTCATATTTACCACACCCATCATATGCAAGGATCACACACATAGTAGAAGAAGGAATAAAATGGTCAAGACTCATATACTCAAGTAGCAGAACGATATAGTATTAGCATGGAATGACATAGAAGCAAAGATTCCTCAATTAGGCACATAGAACACATAAATTCCATAGATATCCGACAAGAGAATCATAACCGTAAAGTGAGAACCATGGGGTTATCCTATGAGGATTAGAGATAGCCATACATACCTTGAGTTGGAATATCTCTATAATTTCTATCCAAAATCACCGGACCTTCTAACGCCTTCAATCTAATTTACAATGTGACACATTCAAACTTAGAGTTATGAACCTTGAACTAATTTGGACATTTCATCAACTACTATGTGGTCCTTTAGATTAACTATCCCTTTTTAGTGAAAGATTGCCCTAGCTTACTTCACTTTGCTAGAGTATGGAATATTATGCACATGCATGCAAGGTTTCACTTTTTATTTTCAATAACCAACCTATGTGTGTTTTATTCTTACATAAAAATCTGAGAAATTGGGGAAATAGGGTGAAGACTTACCTCTTTGAGTGAAGAAGATGACAATAACTCGATAAGTTCCGGGCTTGAGTGACTTTGGAAAATCAAATTGGATGATGTTGAAACCTGCTCTCTCAAGAACTCTCTTCTTCTCTCTCTATTTTTGGTCAGAAGATCGTTAAAAATGAATGGAAGAGGTGTTTTATAAAATAGGGGTTCAGGTTTTAATTTTAGAAAATAGGAGTCCCGACACAGAGATGCGGTCAGGAACGCGATCGCATTCCTGCTATGTGGTCCGCATTCCTATCGCATAAATGGCCCTCAAAATGGTCCAAAAGGAGACCAGACTCCCCAGGTATGCGAGCACTATGTGGTCCGCATACCTGTTATGCAATCGCATAGTGCGTCGCATAACCTCCCTCGCAAAAACCATGGGGCAAGAATGCGACAACTATTCAGCCCGCATTCACGAAATGCAATCGCATTTTAGGCCGCATAGCTGTCCTCAATATGGACAACAAACTCTCCATGTATGCAACCACTATGCGGTCTGCATACCTGTTATGCGATCGCATAACGCGCAATTTCTGAAAAATTTAATCATTCAAGTTCTGGGATACTTTTTACTCAAAATAGGACTATTTTAAGAATTTCTACAGATATAACAGCATAGGGACCTACTCGGGCTTTATTTTTGACGAAGAAATTTTACGGGTCTTTATATCCTCTCCCACTTAAAAATCATTCGTCCTCGAATGAGGATCGGGAAATTATTTGGTTTTAAAACACAATATGCCAACCCCCAATTTCTACTAACTCCGGTATTTTCTGAAAATTTTGCCAGAGTTTCCTCTGTAATTAGACCTATCTACCTGTCAGGGAGCCCCCGAAACACATGTCCTTAACCAATTCCACACATAACTAGTTATTTCATGGTCTTGCACATAATTTGGTCACTTCGACAAGTCCTATATAATTCAATTGCTTATACATGCCATATACACTTCAATTAATCATTACCAATCTACACTTTAATTAATCATTTAAAAATAACATTAGTTTTACATAATTTCATTTACTCCAAGGGGTTGCACATTACTCAAATAGTCACAACATACAGAATTTTGGCACAACTTGACAAGTTATAATAGTAGAGAAATTAGGAGAAAATGGGGTGCTTTTGCAGAAACTAAACATAACATATAATTCCTTAGAGATGACGGTTCACACAATCACTACTAGACTTATTCAAAATATTTTTCTTTCATTTCATTTTCCGCTTCCCACGTGGCTTCCTCAACTTGCCGACTTTGCCACAACACTTTAACTGAAGCAATTTCTTTGTTCCTCAATCTATAGACTTCCCTATCAAGAATAGCAACCGGAACCTCTTCATACGATAATTCTTCATTAAATTCAATAGTGTAAACTAACACGATGGCCGATGGATCTCCAACCACTTTCTTCAACATAGACACATGGAACACCGGGTGCACTAATGACATCTCAGGGGGAAATTCCAGCCTATAAGCTACCTGTCCTATACTTTAAGCAATCCTATATGGCCTGACATACCTTGGGCTTAATGTCCCTTTCTTCCCAAACCGCACTACTCCCTTCATGGAAGACACCTTCAAGAATACCCAATCATCTATTTGGAATTCAAAATCTCTACTGTAAAGACCCGTAAACTTTCTATGTCTAAAATAATGCCCGAATAGGTCCCTGTGCTGTTATAGCTGTAGAAATTCTTAAAACGGTCTTATTTTGAGTAAAAAGTATCCCAGAACTTGAAAAATTAAATTTTGCAGAAATTGCGGGTTATGCGACGCACTATGCGATCGCATAACAGGTATGCGGACCGCATAGTGGTCGCATACCTAGACAGTCTACTGTCGAAAAGGAGGACAACTATGCGGCCCCAAATGCAATCGCATTTTGGGTATACGGACCGCATAGTTTCTCACATTCTTGCCCCATGGTTTTTGTGAGGGAGGTTATGCAACGCACTATGCGATCGCATAACAGGTATGCGAACCACATAGTGGTTGGATACCTGGTCAGTGTGGTTCCAATTTTGGCTCAGTTGAAGGCCAACTATGTGACAGGAATGCGGACCGCATAGCAGAAATGCGATCGCATTCCTGACCGTATCTCTGTGTCGGGTCTCCTGTTTTCTAAATTTTAAACCCGACCCTCGTGTTTTGTAAAACACCCATTCCCTTCATTTTTAACGAATTTCTGACCAAAAATAGAGAGAGAAGAAGATAGTTCTTGAGACAGAAGGTTTCAACATTATCCAATTTGGTTTTCCAAAATCACTAAAACTCGGAAATTATCAAGTTATTGTCATCTTCTTCACTCAAAGAGGTAAGTCTTCACCCTATTTTCCCAATTTCCCCGATTTTATGTAAGAATAAAACACACATAGGTTGGGTCTTGAAAATAAAAAGTGAAATCTTGCATGCATGTGAATTAAATCCCATTATCTAGTAAAGGGAAGAACAAGTTTGGGTAATTATTCTCAAAAGGAGGTTAGTAGTCTAAAGGGGTCACATAATGTTTGATAAAAATACTCAATTAAGTACAAGATTCCTAATTCTAAATGAAATATGTCACATCATGGAATAGATTGAAGGTTCTAGATGGTCTGGTGAATTGCGATAGAAATTAAAAAGGGGACAACTCGAGGAATGTATGGCTAACTTTACTCTTCGTAGAGTCGCCTTGTTGGTGTCCAAACATTCGGTATGAGTTTCTTGCTGAGTATATGTTAATTTATTGCCCGATTTTGTTGAGGTGTGAGATTGCATTCTCTAATTTGTTTTAGTCTATTATTGTGATAATTGAGATTGTGAAAGGTGACTGCTATGTGATTACTTTAACATGTGCAAGGTTCGTTAAATGCTAGAGTATGTTGGTATGAAAGAATGATGACAAACCCAAATGTGTAAATGTATCTAAGTGATAAGGGCTATGTAACAAGTGATTAAAGTGAATTGTGAATTGATCTAATTGAACTAAATGACCATGGAAATATCGTATATGACTCATTATCGGCAAGGTTTATTGTGGATTAACTTCATATACATTTTTGATTGTAATGAATTTATACTCTTGTTGATGAATACCTTTGTGGTTGTATTAATGGATGATAAAGACTATTGTGAACACATGATTGTTTGGGTGTTATGAAATTGTACTCTTGATTATATGAAGCCCTGTGATTGAATTGTGGGTTGTTATTGTTTTCTATGAAATGTGATGGTCTGGTGGGATCATATTGCATGTCGCAACATGAAGTAATAAGGGTGGAGAGGTAATAAGGGTGAAGTGTAATATTGTACGGAGGGATCGGGTTGCGTGCCTCAACACGATGTAATAAGGGTGGAGAGGTAACAATGGTGGAGTGTAAATTGTAAGGTGGGATCGGGTTGCACGCCGCAATAAGAAATGTAAGGTGGGATTAGCTTGGAAAGTTATGTATGTATTGTGTATGCTTTGGGAATCAAATTGTTGGAATGATAAAGGAGAAATGAACTTAAGTTTGTAAATCCACGCTTAAATCCTAAGTTGTTATTTCATATGGAATATGGTGTATTATATATACGGGGGAAATGCGTTGGGTAGGAAAGGCAATCCAGGTATGCTTGATCGGGTTCACCCTGTTAGGTGCCGGTCTCTTCCCTCAGTTTTGGGGCATGAAAAATTTGGTATCATAGCCTAATCTTTTAAAAATGTCCTAGGATATGTCGGAGCCGTGTCTAGTAGAGACCTTCTTATCGGTGTGTTGTCGACCACATCGATAATTAGGGGGATGCATGGACATTTAGGAAAGTACCATCTTTTTGCTATTCTATATCGTGCGATGTGGTGGAAGATGAGGTTGTCTATCCCTAACTCGTGCGTTGTTCTTATTTTCAGTAAATGGAACCCAAGAAGAAAGATTGACTCGGCCTAGAGGCCAATGCCACCCTAGGAGTGGCCGTGAATTATTTATCTGATGGTGCGGGTGAGAATGATTCCCCCACCCTGAATCGTCCTGCCTCTTCCATCCCAGGCCAGGATATTCCTATTCCTGCTCTAGCGGAGGGTGCTACAGTCCCTCTCGCTGATGTTCCTGATCCTTCTTCATACCCAGCTTCCGGTCCCAGTATTTCTGATGGGGACCTCAGGGAGCTATTCAGATGTTAACCCAGTTAGTGGCCTCCCAGGCCCAAAGATCGCATTATGTCCCTGCATCCTCTAGAGAGCAAGGGGATTCTTCGGGTCCCAAGGTCAACCAATTCTTGTGGTTAGCCCCTCCAGAGTTCACAGGCACCGACCTAGAGGCTGGCCCTCAGGAGTTCATTGATGAGATGTACAAGACCCTCTGAGTTATGAGGGCTACTGAGATAGAGGGGGTTGAGTTGGCTTCCTATTGTCTGAAGGGAGCGCCATATTCGTGGTTTGAAATGTGGGAGAGTTCTCGTAGGGAGGGGAGCCCTTCTGTAAAGTGGGATGAGTTTGGTGATGCCTTCATGGATCATTTCTTGCCTGCCAAGACTATGGCACCCCGTTCTATGGAGTTCGAGGTACTTAAGCAGGGCAACATGAGTGTGTGGGAGTATCCTATGGAGTTTGTGCGCTTGTCAAAATATGTTGTTCACATGATACCGACTATGGAGGCTAGAGTTCGTCGGTTTGTTCAGGGCCTTCGTCCCATGGTTATTAATGAAGCTGCTACAGCTGCCTTGCACTCGGATATGAATTATAGGAAAATAGTGGGATTCGACCATGCTACAGAGGCTCGAAAGTTGAAAATAAGGATGGAGAGAGAGAGCAGTAGTAGGGCCCGGTTAGCGGGCAACCCTGGGAGATCAGTTGGAGGTGTGAGCTCAGCCCTTGGGAGAGGATCATCAGGGCCATCTCAGTCATATGCTTAGTCCTCAGCCAGTGCGCCGCCATCAGGGCACAATCATCAGCAGGGAGGTCATTTTAGACCCAGTTCAGATAGCATAAGGTTCCATCAGTCTGGTCATTTTGGTAGGAGGTTCCAGCAACAGCCGAGGGTCCAATGCCCTAAGTGTGGGAGATTTCAAACTGAGCCTTGTTACTTGGATATTCCGGTATGCTATAGATTTGGAGAGAGAGGCCAGATCCAGCGAGACTGTCGTGCACCCAGTCAGGGCGCGGGTAAGGGTACTGCTCAGCCATCCAACTCTTCAAACGCTACATCTTCGGCACGCCCTCCAACTCCAGCAGGGCGCAGTACAGTTAGGGGTGGAGCATGGGGTCTAGAGGGACCCAGTCGGTTCTATGCTTTGAGTGGTTGCTAGAATGCGAAGGCTTCCCCAGATATGGTCACAGGTATTCTGACTGTTCAGTCACATGATGTTTATGATCTTATTGATCCCGGGTATTCTTTGTCATATGTTACTCAATTTATTGCTTCAAGTTTTAGGATAGAACCCGAACAACTTCACGTGTCTTTCTCTGTGTCAACTCTGGTTAGCGATTCTATTGCGGTCGTGCGAGTCTACAGAAATTATGTTGTCACGGTGCGTGGTCGGGATACCACGACCGATCTTATTGAGTTAGGAATGGTAGATTTTGATGTAATTATGGGGATGGATTGGCTCTATTCGTGCTTTGCTAAACTCGACTGTCGAACCAGAATTTTGAGGCTCAAGTTTCCTAATGAATCAGTTATCAAGTGGGAGGGGAATAATGTTGCGTCAAGAGGTAGATTCATTTCCTACCTTAAGGCCTCAAAGATGATCAAGAAAGGGTGCATCTATCATTTGGTTCAGGTTGCCGACGCCACCTCAGAGGTGGCTGCCCCCGAGTTCGTACCGGTTGTGAACGAGTTTCTTCAAGTGTTTCGACGAGCTTCCTAGGATTCCACCAGAAAGAGAAATCGATTTCGGGATTGATGTATTGCCAGATAGGCAACAAATATCTATTCCACCTTACAAAATGGCGCCAACAGAATTAAGGGAGTTGAAAGAACAATTGAAAGATCTATTAGAAAAAGGTTTCATTCGACCAAGTGTGTCGCCTTGGGGTGCACCGGTTCTTTTTGTCAGAAAGAAAGACGGATCGCTTCGGATGTGTATTTATTATCGGAAGCTCAACAAGGTCACCATCAAGAACAAGTATCCATTTCCTTGGATAGATGATTCGTTCGACCAGTTGCAAGGTGCTAAGTTCTTCTCAAAGATTGATTTGCGGTCCAGGTATCATCAGTTAAAATCAGGGAGCAGGATATTCCTAAGGCTGCCTTCAGGACTCGATATGGGCACTTTGAATTTTTGGTAATGTCTTCTGGGCTAACCAACACCCCAGCAGCTTTTATGGACCTTATGAATCGGGTTTTCAAACTGTTTCTCGACACTTTTGTGATTGTCTTCATTGATGATATTCTTGTTTATTCGAGGAGTCAGGAGGATCATGCTAATCACCTCAGGGCAGTTCTGCAGACTCTTCATCAACACCAAATGTATGCAAAGTTTTCAAAATGTGAGTTTTGGCTAGAATCAGTCACCTTTTTGGGCCATGTTGTTTCCAGGGAAGGGATTCGGGTTGATCCCCAAAAGATTGCAGCAGTAAAGGATTGGCCTAGGCCAACGACCCCGACAGAGATTCACAGTTTCTTGGGTCTAGCTGGGTGTTATCGGATGTTCGTGGAGGGATTCTCTACTCTCGCCTTCCCGTTGACTAAGCTGACGCAAAAAGCAGTTAAGTTTTAGTGGTCCGATGCATGTGAAAAGAATTTTCAGGAAATAAAGTCGAGATTGACTTCGGCACCAGTGTTGATCTTACCAGAAGGTTAAGAGGCATTTATGGTTTATTGTGATGCTTCAAGGGTTGGTTTAGGGTGTGTGTTGATGCAATGTAGTAAAGTCATAGCGTATGCTTCAAGGCAGCTCAAGAATCACGAGAAAAATTATCCGACACATGATTTAGAGCTCGCGGCAGTTGTGTTTTCATTAAAAATCTGGTGACATTATCTTTATGGTGTCCATGTGGACGTGTTCATAGACCACAACAGTCTTCAGTATTTATTCAAGCAGAAGGAGTTGAACTTAAGGAAGCGGAGATGGTTAGAATTTCTCAAGGACTATGATATGAATATTTTGTACCACCCAGGGAAGGCGAATGTTGTAGCCGACGCTCTTAGTCGGAAATCCATAGGTAGATTGGCACATTTGGAAGCCAAACAGAGGCTTTTGGCTCGGGAATTTCATTAGTTGGCTAGTCTGGGGGTCTTTCTTTCGACCTCAGACAAAGGGGATGTCGTGGTGCGTAATGGAGCAGAATCTTCGCCTGTAGCTGAAGTCAAGGGAAAGCAATTCAGGGATCCAACTTTGGCACAATTTAGGGAAGCAATTTTTAATCACAAGACTTCAGCATTATCACTCGGCAATGATGACGGTGTCCTGCGATTTCCAGAGAGGTTATGTGTTCCAGATGTGGATGATCTCCGGGAAAGGGTGATGGCAGAGGCTCATAATTCCAGGTATTCCGTACACCCAGGTTCTACGAAAATGTATCATAATCTCAAGGAAATTTATTGGTGGAATGGTATGAAGAGGGGTGTGGCAGACTTTGTGGCTAAGTGTTGAAATTGTCAGCAAGTGAAGGCCGAGCATCAGAGGCCCGGTGGATTGACGCAGCTTATTGAAATACCGATGTGGAAATGGGAGATGATCAATATGGACTTTGTGGTGGGGTTACCTCGCACTCCATGTAGGTTCGACTCGATTTGGGTGATAGTGGATCGACTCACGAAGTCCGCACATTTCTTGCCAGTCAAGTCCACCGATGCTGCAGAATAGTATGCTTAGTTGTATATCAAAGAAATAGTTAGGCTCCATGGCACTCCAGTATCTATCATCTCGGATCGAGGGACCCAATTCACAGCTAACTTTTGGAAGAAATTTCAGCAAGGTTTTGCTACTCAGGTAAATCTCAGCACACCATTCCATCCACAAACTGATGGGCAGGCAGAGCGGACTATTAAGACGGTTGAAGATATGTTGCGGGATTGTGTATTAGATTTCAAGGGTATCTGGGCTGATCACTTGACGCTTATAGAATTTTCTTATAATAAGAGTTTCCATCCTAGTATTCAGATGGCCCCATTTGAGGCATTGTACGGAAGGAGATGTAGATCTCAGATCGGACGGTTCGAGGTTGGAGAGGCAAAATTTTTAGGACAAGACCTTGTGCACCAAGCTATGGAAAAAGTTAGAGTCATTTAGGAGAGGAAGAAAATGGTTAGAGTTGTCAGATATCCTATGCAAACGTTCACCGTAGAGAATTGGAATTCCAAGTAGATGATTGGTATTCTTGAAGGTGTCTCCCATGAAGGGAGTAATACGATTTGGGAAGAAAGGGAAATTGAGTTCAAGGTATGTCGGGCCATATAGGATGGCTCAAAGGATAGGACAAGTGGCTTATAGGCTGGAATTGCCCCCTGAGATGTCATTAGTGCACCAATTGTTCCATGTGTCTATGTTGAAGAAAGTGAGTTGATATCCCTCAGCCATCGTGCCAGTTGAGACTATTGAGGTTAGTGATGAATTATCGTATAAAGAGGTTTCGATTGTTATTCTTGATAGAAAAGTCCGTAGATTGAGGAACAAAGAATTGCTTCAGTTAAAATGTTGTGGCGAAGTCAGCACGTTGATGAAGCCACGTGGGAAGCGGAAAATGAAATGAAAGAAAAATATCCCCATTTGTTTCAATAAGTCTAGTAGTGATCGTGCGAACTTTCATCTCTAAGAAAATTATATGTTATGTTCAGTTTTGTGCAAAAGCACCCCATTTTCCCCTAATTGCTCTACTATTGTAACTTCTGAAGTAAATGAAATTATGTGAAACTCATGTAATGGTTAGATGATTAATTGAAGGGTAGATTAGTAATGGTTAATCGAAGAGCAGATTGGTAATGATTAATTGAAGTGCATATGGCATGTTGAAGTAATTGAATTATATGGGACTTGTCGAGGTGACCAAATTATATGCAAGGCCATGAAATAACTAGTTATGTGTAGAATTGGTTAAGAAACATGTGTTTCGAGGGCTCTCTGGCGGGTAGAAAAAAAATTGGGGGTTGGTATATTGTGTCTTCAAAACCAAATGAATTCTCAATACTCATTCGAGGACGAATGATTTTAAGTGGGGGAGGATGTAAAGACTTGTAAAATTTCGATGTCTAAAATAATGCCCGAATAGGTCCCTCTGTTGTTATAACTATATAAATTCTTAAAACGGTCCTATTTTGAGTAAAAAGTATCCTAGAACTTGAAAAATTAAATTTTCCTGAAATTGCGCGTTATGCGACGCATTATGCGATCGCATAATAGGTATGCGGACCGCATAGTGGTCTCATACCTGGACAGTGTACTGTCGAAAGGGAGGACAACTATGCAACCCCAAATGCGATCACATTTTGTGTATATGGACAGCATAGTTGTCACATTCTCGCCCCATGGTTTTTGCGAGGGAGGTTATGCGTCGTAATATGTGATTGCATAACAGGTATGCGAACCGCATAGTGATCGCATACCTGGTCAGTGTGGTTCCCATTTTGGCCAGTTGAAGGCCAACTATGCGACAGGAATGCGGATCGCATAGCAGGGATCGCATTCCTGACCGCATCTCTGTGTGGGGGCTCCTGTTTTCTAAATCTTAAACCCGAACCCCTGATTTATAAAACACCCCTTCCCTCCATTTTTAACGGATTTCTGACCAAAAATAGAGAGAGAAGAAGAGACTTCTTGAGAGGGAAGGTTTTAATATCATCCAATTTGGTGTTCCAAAATCACTCAAGCCCGGAAATTATGAAGTTATTGTCATCTTCTTCACTAAAAGAGGTAAGTCTTCACACTATTTCCCCAATTTTCCGGATTTTGTGTAAGAATAAAACACACATAGGTTGGGTCTTGAAAATAAAAAGTGAAATCTTGCATGCATGTTTATTAAATCCCATAATCTAGTAAAGGAAAGAACAAGTATGGGTAATTTTTCTCAAAAGGGGGTTAGTAGTCTAAAGGGGTCACATAAATTTGATAAAAATTCTCAATTAAGTACAAGATTCCTAATTCTAAGTGAAATATGTCACATTGTGGAATAGATTGACGGTGCTAGACGGTCCGGTGAGTAAGCGATATAAATTAAAAAGGGGACGACTCGAGGTATGTATGGCTAACTTTAAACTTCGTAGAATCACCTTGTTGGTGTCCAAAAATTCGGTATGAGTTTCTTTCTGAGTATATGTGAATTGATTTCCCAGTTTTGTTGATGTGTGAGATTGCATTCTCTGATTTGTCTTAGTCGATTATCGTGATAATTGAGATTGTGAAAGGTGACTTCTATGTGATTACTTTAACATGTGCAAGGTTTGTTAAATGTTTGAGTATGTTGGTATGAAAGAATGATGACAAACCCAAATGTGTAAATGTATCTAAGTGATAAGGGCTATGCAACAAGTGATGAAGGGGAATTGTGAATTGATCTAATTGAACTAAATGACCATGGAAATATCATATATGACTCATTGTCGGCAAGGTTTATTTTGGCTTAACTTCATATGGATTGTTGGTTGTAATGAATTTATATTCTTTTTGATGAATACCTTTGTGGTTGAATTAATGGATGATAAAGACTACTGTGAACACATGATTATTTGGGTGTTATGAAATTATACTCTTGATGATATGAAGCCCTGTGATTGAATTATGGGCTGTTATTGTTTGATTTGAAATGTTATGGTCTGGTGGGATCGGGTTGAACGCCCCAACACAAAGTAATAAGGGTGGAGAGGTAATAAGGGTGAAGTGTAATATTGTACGGTAGGATCGGGTTGCACGCCGCAACACGAAGTAATAAGGGTGGAGAGGTAACAAGGGTGGAGTGTAAAATGTAAGTTGGGATGGAGTTGCACGCGGCAGCAAGAAATGTAAGGTGGGATCAGGTTGCACGCCACAATAGAATGTAATAAAGTTGATATGTGATTGTGTTAAAATTACAATCTGTAAGGCTCTCAATTGTACTTGTTGTTATATCACTGTGCACTATGTGTTGGTTCCTTTAACTGCTTTTTATCTGTGCATCTTTTGATTTCACTTTGAGTAAAGTTTGCTAATACATGCTAGTATTTTTCACAGTACTAACGTCCCTTTTGTAATATTGTACGGCGGGATCGGGTTGCGTGCCGTAACACCATGTAATAAGGGTGGAGAGGTAACAAGGATGGAGTGTAAAATGTAAGGTGGGATCGGGTTGCACGCCGCAACAAGAAATGTAAGGTGGGATTAGCTTGCACGCCACGACAGATTGTAATAAAGCTGAAATGTGATTGTGTTAAAAATTAGAATCTGCAAGACTATCAATTGTACTTCTTGCTATATCACTATGCACTACGTGTTGGTTTCTTTAACTTCTTTCTATCTGTGCATTTATTGATTTCACTTTGAGTAAAGTTTCCTCATACATGCTAGTACTATTCCACAATACTAACATCATTTTTGCCGGGGCCGCTACATCTTTTATATGGATGTAGGTGGGTCCATAGCAGGTAGCTCAGTTTGCCGTTAGTGGTGCCTCCTCCTCATCTTTCAGCAAGCACTGTTGAGCCCACTTACTCCTTGGGCTGTGTGTAATTCTTGCCATCTCTTTTGAGTCTATTATTTATTGTAAGGTATAGTCGTGGCCTTGTTGCCGGCAAAGTATTGTATAAATTCCTAGTATTCGTAGAGGCTCTGTAGACATGATGTGGGTGTATATATGTATTTTGGGTAGTCACTATATGTATTAGGAAATCGTGTTCCGTATTGGAAAGTTATGTATGTATTGTGTATGCTTTGGGAATCAAATTGTTGAAATGCTAAAAGAGAAATTAATTTAAGTTTGTAAATCCACGCTTAAATCCTAAGTTGGTATTTCATATGGAATATGGTTCATTGTATATACGGGGGAAACGCATTGGGTAGGAAAGGCAATCCAGGTCCGCTTCACCGTGTTCACCCGATTAGGTGCCGGTCTCGTCCCTCAATTTTGGGGCGTGACATCTACGACGAATGTCTGCATAGGATTTATGACGACCCTAAGCAGTTTTCATCCTCTCCTTAATGACTCTAACTTTTCTCATAGCTTGGTGCACAAGGTCTGGTCCTTACAATTCTGCCTCAACAACCTCAAACGATCTGATCGCAGATCTACATCTCCTTCCATACAATGCCTCAAACAGGGCGATCTGAACACTAGCATGAAAACTGTTATTATAAGAAAATTCTATAAGTGGCAAGTGATCATTCCATCTACCCTTGAAATCCAATACACAAGCCCATAACATGTCTTCAAGCGTCTGAATGGTCCGCTCTGCCTGCCCATCAGTTTGTGGATGGAATGTTGTGCTGAGATTTACCTGAGTACCCAAACCTTGCTAAAATTTTCTCCAAAAGTTAGCTGTGAA
Source organism: Nicotiana paniculata (assembly GCA_005239505.1). NCBI lineage: Eukaryota > Viridiplantae > Streptophyta > Magnoliopsida > Solanales > Solanaceae > Nicotiana > Nicotiana paniculata. The sequence goes on along the minus strand of ML325250.1, from coordinate 93,456 downwards.
CTGGGACCCTCGATCCGAGATAATAGATACTGGTACGACATAGAGCCTGACTATTTCTTTGATATACAACTGAGCATACTGTTCTGCAGTATCGGTAAACTTGACTGGCAAGAAGTGAGCTGATTTCGTGAGTCGATCCGCTATCACCCAAATCGAGTCGAACTTTCGCTGAGTGCGGGTAACCCTACAAAGTCCATACTGATCATCTCCCATTTCTACATCGGTATTTCCATAAGCTGCGTCAACCAACCAGGCCTCTGATGCTCGGCCTTCACTTGCTGACAATTTGACCACTTAGCCACAAAGTCCGCCACACCCCTCTTCATATTCTACCAATAAATTTCCTTGAGATCGTGATACATTTTCATAGAACCTAGGTGTACGGAATACATGGAATTATGAGCCTCTGCCATTACCCTTTCTCGGAGATCATCCACATCTGGAACACATAACCTCTCTCGACACGCAGGACACCGTCATTGTTGTCGAGTGAGAATGGTGAAGTCTTGTGATTAAAAATTGCTTCCCTCAATTGTACCAAAGCCAGATCCCTTAATTGCTTTCCTTAGACTTCTGCTACAAGCGAAGATTCTGCTCCATTACGCACCACGGCATCCCATTCGCCTGAGGTCGAAAGACAGACCCCCTGACTAGCCAACTGATAAACTTCATGAGCCAAAAGCCTCTAACTGGCTTCTAAATTAGCCAAGCTACCCATGGATTTCCGACTAAGAGCGTCGGCTACCACATTCGCCTTCCCTGGATGGTAGAAAATATTTATATCATAGTCCTTGAGCAATTCTAACCACCTCCGTTGCCTTAGGTTCAACTCATTCTGCTTGAATAAATACTGAAGATTCTTGTGGTCTGTGAACGTGTCCACATGGATCCCATAATGATAATGTCGCAAAATTTTTAATGCAAACACAACCGCCGCGAGCTCTAAATCATGCGTCGGATAATTCTTCTCGTGATTCTTGAGCTGCCTTGAAGTATACACTATAACTTTACCACATCGCATCAACACAAACCCAAAACAAACCCTTGAAGCATCACAATAAACTACAAATCCCTTCGAACCTTCTGGCAAGGTCAACACTGGTGCCGAAGGCAATTTCAATTTCAATTCCAGGAAACACTTTTCTCAAGCATCGGACCATTGGAACTTAATCACTTTCTACGTCAGCTTAGTCAATGGGGAGGCGAGGGTAGAGAATCCCTCCACGAACCTCCGATAATATCCATCCAAACCCAAGAAACTGCGAATCTCTATCGGGGTCGTTGGTCTAGGAAAATCCTTTACCGCTTCAATCTTTTGGGGATCAACCCGAATACCTTCCCTAGAAACAACATGGCCCAAAAAGGTGACTGATTCTAGCCAAAACTCACATTTAAAAAACTTTGCATACATTTAGTGCTGATGAAGAGTTCGCAGAACTGCCCTAAGGTGATTAGCGTGATCTTCCTGACTTCATGAATAAACAAGGATATCGTCAATGAGGACAATCACAAAGTAGTCTAGAAACAGTTTGAAAACATGATTCATAACATCCATAAAAGCTGTTGGGGTGTTGGTTAGACCAAAAGACATTACCAAGAATTCGAAGTGCCCATAACGAGTCCTGAAGGCACTCTTAGGAATATCTTGCTCTCTGATTTTTAACTGGTGATACCCGGACTGTAAATCAATCTTTGAGAAGAACCTAGCACCTTGCAACTGATCGAATAAATCATCTATCCAAGGCAATGGGTATTTATTCTTGATGGTCACCTTGTTGAGATACCGATAATCAATACACATCCGTAGCGATCCATCCCTATTTATGACAAATAGAACCGGTGTGCCCCAAGGCGACACACTAGGCCTAACAAAACCCATTTCTAATAGATCCTTCAATTTATCTTTTAACTCTCTCAATTCTGCTGGCGCCATTCGGTAGGGTGGAATAGATATTGGCTGCGCATCTGGAAATACATCAATCCCGAAATCAATCTCTCTATTAGGTGGAATCCCACGAAGCTCATCCGGAAAAACCTCAAGAAACTCATTCACAACAGGCATAGATTTGGGAGCAGGCACCTCTGAAGTGGTGTCCGCAACCCGGACCAAGTGGTAGATACAACCCTTCCTGATCATCTTCGAGGCCTTAAGGTAGAAAATAAACCTGCTTCATGGCACAACCTTATTCCCCTTCCATTCAATAACTGGTTCCTCAGGAGACTCGAGCCTCATAATTCTGGCTCGGCAGTCAAGTTTAGAAAAGCACGAGTAGAGCTAATCCATCCCCATAAGCACATCAAAATCCACCATTCCAAGCTCAATAAGATTGGCCGTGGTATCCCAACCACACACCGTGACAACACCATTCCTATAGACTCGCACGACCGTGATAGAATCACCAACTGGAGTCGACACGGAGAACGACTCATAAAGTTATTCGGGTTCTACCCCAAAGCTTGAAGCAATAAAGGGAGTAACATATGACAAAGAAGACCCAAGATCAATATGAGTATAAATATCATGTGTTTAAATAGTCAGAATACCTGTGACAACATCTGGAGAAGCCTCCGCACTCTGGCGACTACTCAAAGCATAGAACCGACTAGGTCCTCCTCGACCTCGGGCACAACCCCTGGCTGCACCACACCTTGCTGGTGCTGATGAGCCTTGGGCTGGTGGGCGTGCTAAAGATATAGCATCTGAAGAACTAGATGGTTGGGCGGCACCCCATCCTGCACCCTGGCTGGATGAAAGGCAGTCCCTATGAATATGACTCCTCACCCCACAACCATAGTATAGTGGCCGATCCAGATAACAGGGCCCGGTATGAAACCTCTCGCACTTGGGGAATGGGCCCCTCTGCTACTGCTGGAATCTCCCACCTGAACGGCCTAGCTGATTGAACCCCTTACCGCTAGAACTGGCCCCAAAATGAGCTCCCTGCTGATGATGATGGTGACGCCCTGGTGACGAGGCACTAGCTGAAGATTGAGCGTGAGACTGGGATGGTCCTGGTGACCTCTCCCGGGGACTTGTCTCCCTCCTCCAAAGGAACCCCTATGGCTTCTCGCCGACCAAGTTCTACTAATACTCTTTCTCCATCCTTGTTTTCAGTTTCCGAGCCTCCGTAGCCTGCGCAAATCCCACAATATTCCTATAGTTCATATCTGAATGCAGAGCAGCTGTAGCAGCTTCATTAATATCCAAGGGAGCAAGGCCCTAAACAAACCGGCGAACTGTGGCCTCCATAGTCGGCATCATGTGGATAGCATACTTAGAAAAGCGCACGAACTCCATATGATACTCCCACACACTCCTGTTTCCCTGCTTGAGGACCTCAAATTCCGTAGAGCGGGCTTCCATGGTCTCTCCAGGAAAGAAATGGTCCATGAAAGCACCTACAAACTCATCCCACCACACCGGAGGGCTTCCCTCCCCACGGGAATCCTCCCACATCTCAAACCACGAATAAGCTGCTCCCCTCAAATGATAGGAAGCTAAATCAACCTCCTCTATCTCTGTAGCCTTCATAACCCGAAGATTCTTGTACATCTCATCTATAAAATCTTGAGGGTCGGCCTCCGGATTGGTGCATGTGAACTCTGGAGGGGCTAACCGCAGAATCTGGTTGACCCTGGAACCTGAAGAATCCCCTTGCTCGCTGGAGGATGCAGGGGCAACATGTGATCTTTGGGCCTGGGAGGACACTAGCTGAATCAACATTTGAATAGCTCCCCTGAGGTCCCCATCAGAAATACCGGAACCAGAAGCTGGGACAGAAGAAGGATCAGGAACATTAGCGGGAGGGACTGTAGCACCCTCCGCTGGAGCAGGAATAGGAATATCCTGGCCTAGGATGGAAGAGTAGGGAAGATTTAGGGTCAGGGAATCATTCTCGCCCGCACCACCAGATAAAGAATTAACGGCCACTCATGGGGTGGCATTGGCCTCTAGTCCGAGTCGAGCTCTCTTCTTGGGTGCCATTTACTGAAAATTAGAACAATGCACGAGTTAGAGATAGACAATATCATCTTACACTACATCGCATGATATAGAATAGCAATAAAAGGGTACTTTCCTAAATGTCCATGCAGCCCCCTAATTATAGATGTGGTCGACAACACACCGATAAGAAGGCTCTAATAGACACGGATCCGAGACATCCTAGGACAATTTTTAAACTTTAGGCTCTAATACCAAGTTTGTCACGCCCCAAAACCCGGTCAACAGAACCTAGATTTGCCTTTCCTAACTGACGCATTTCCCCGTGTTCATAATGTACATTTATAAGTGAAACAGCAAAATAGAATCAAGCATGCGGTTACCACATAAATTCATTTCTTCTTTTAACATTGTCAACATTATATATTACCAAAACATACATACTAAGTACAACATTCCCGATACGGGACCACGTTACAAGTACAACAACTACCCAAAATATGTTTACAACCCACATAGTGTCTACGGAGCCTCTAAGAGTACGGAGAAAAATACATAGACGTGCTGGTAACAAGGCCCGGCTATACCTGTAAAGGGATGACATAAAAAAATAAGTCAACATGATTTACACACAGCCCCAAGAGGAAGTGAGGCTCACCAAGACTGCTGAAGAGATGGAGGAAAGGCACCACTAACAGCGATCAGTGCTACCTGCTACAAAACCACCTACATCCATTTAAAAGGTGTAGCGCCCCCGGCAAAAGGGACATTAGTACCATTGAATATCACTATTATGTCTTAACAAACCTACTCTAGATAGGATAAACATTAACAGTCAACACAAATAGAGGCATCAGATAACAATACACCGAGGCAAGGAAAAACACAAACAAGAGTTAACACAACCCTGATCCCGTTTTGCCATATTTTGGTTAATGTACTTTTAATTTCATCTTGTTATTATTATTACTGATCCACCGTGTTGTTGTCACACAGACTCCGATCTCTGCCCGATCGGCTAAGCCATCCTAGGTGATGTCCGAATTTCAATCACATCACATATAACCACTATGGCTTGCTCTCACGGAGTCCGATCTCTGCCCTAATCGGCTAGGCTAACAACGTGGCTTGTGCACAACACACGGAGTCCGATCTCTGCCCGATCGGCTAGGTCATCTCAACTGTAAACAGTGAGGACAATAATCATCATAAAATCATAATCATATCACAATATCCAGTAGTCCATGTGTACGACATGAAGTCTGATCCCAGCCAAACCGGATAGGCCTTCTCACCTATAGGACATTCTCCTGGTACAATTATGGGTGATTTAGATCACTTACATCAATTTTAACCTTTTTGATCCCCAACACATATTGTTCTTTGATTCGTCTTTCATATCATTAGAATCATTTGATTCACCTTTCACAACGATTCTTCCTTTAATCCATATTCCATAACCATCCCTTCCATTAATTCATGTTTCACAACAATTCAACCTCATGTATCGCATTTCACATCATTACCGTCTCTTTACCCACATTTAATACCATAGCAACTTTCGATTCATATTTTGTACCATTCTAGTCTTTCATATGTACCAAACCCATCATATACAAGGATCACACACATAGTAGAAGAAGAAATAAAATGATCACGACTCATATACTCAAGTAGCTCAACGATATGGTATTAGCATAGAATGAGATAGAAGAAAAGATTCTTCAATTAGGCACATAGAACACATAAATTCTATAGATATCCGACAAGAGAATCATACCAGGAAAGTGAGCACCATGGGTTTATCCTATGAGGATTAGAGATAGCCATACATACCTTGAGTTGAAATTTCTCTATAATTTCTATCCAAAAACACCGGACCTTATAACGCCCTCAATCTAATTTACAATGTGACATATTCAAACTTAGAGTTAGGAACCTTGAACTAATTTGGGCATTTTATCAACTACTATGTGGTCCTTTAGATTAACTACCATTTTTTAGTGAAAGATTGTCCTAGCTTACTTCCCTTTGATAGAGTATGGAAGATTATTAACATGCATGCAAGGTTTCACTTTTTATTTTCAAGAACCAACCTATTTGTGTTTTATTCTTACATAAAAATCTGAGAAATTGGGGAAATAGGGTGAAGACTTACCTCTTTAAGTGAAGAAGATGACAATAACTCGATAAGTTCCGGCCTGAGTGACTTTGGAAAATCAAATTGGATGATGTTGAAACCTTCTCTCTCAAGAACTCTCTTCTTCTCTCTCTATTTTTGGTCAGAAGATCGTTAAAAATGAAGGGATAGGTGTTTTACAAAACAAGGGTTCGGGTTTTAAATTTATTAAATAGGAGCCCCAACACATAGATGCAGTCAGGAATGTGATCGCATTCCTGCTATGCGGTCCGCATTCCTGTCGCATACTGGCCCTCAAAATGGGCCAAAAGGAGACCGAACTGCCAGTTATGCGACCATTATGCGGTCTGCATACCTGTTATGCGATCGCATAGTGTGTCTCATGACCTCCCTCGCAAAAACCATGGGGCAAGAATGCGACAACTATGCGGCCCGCATTCGCAAAATGTGATCGCATTCTAGGCCGCATAGATGTCCTCAATATGGACATCAAACTGTCCAGGTAGGCGACCACTATGTGGTCCGCGTACCTATTATACGATCGCATAGGGCGTTGCATAACGCGCAATTTCTGGAAAATTTAATCTTTCAAGTTCTGGGATACATTTTATTCAAAATATGACCGTTTTAAGAATTTCTACAGTTGTAACAGCACAGGGACCTACTCGGTCATTATTTTTGACGTAGAAATTTTATGGGTCTTTACAGCAACCCGTTCCCACCGTACATTCTCATCTCACCCTTATTACCTCTCCACCCTTGTTACTTCATGTTGCGGCGCGCAACCTGATCCCATCATACATTCTCATCTCACCCTTATTGCTTATCCACCCTTATTACTTTGTGTTGCGGCGCGCAACCCGATACCACCGTACGTTCCCATTTCATAAAAACAATCACCAACAATTATATCACAATGACCTTTATCATGAAGAACATAAGTTCATATCAACCAATAACTATGTGAAATAAAGGCACAATGATCCTTAACAATCAGAAATTCATATATGGTATTGCCGCAATCATTTAACTCAATAAAATCAGCCCATATTCACTTTCACTATTTACTACACAACATTTAGCATTTGGATACATTCAATACTTTATTTCATTATCATTTCTTTCATTTTGCAGCACATTCTCTCGTATCGATGTATTCAACATTTAACGAGCTTTACACATGGTAGGATAAGCACAAAGAGTCACCCTTCATAATCTCAATTAGCATGGTAATTGACTTAAGAAAATCATAGAATAAATTCATACAACTCGACACAGCATGAAAACCAATTCACATATGCTCAAGCAAGAACTTCATATCGTGTACTCGGACACTAACAAGGTAACTCTACAAAGATTAAAGTTAGCCAAACATACCTTGATTCGGAATTCCCCTTTAATTTACTACCACAATTCACCGGACCTTCTAGAACCTTCAATCTAGTTCACAATGTGGCATAATTGAACTTAGAAGTAGGAATAATGATCATGTCTTGAACTCACTTTAGCATTCTATCCAACACTAGGTGTTCCTTTAGATTAAATGGCCTATTTTTAGTAAAAAGATTACTCTAACCCATTTCCTTTTACTAGATTATGACTAGTTTGTTACATGCATGCAAGACTCCTACCCCCATCTTTATGAACTCACCTAACCATGGTGGAAGCTTACCTCTTATAGTGAGGAAAATAGTGTTCTACTTGATCAATTCCAGCCTTGAGTATTGATGGAGGAACAAATTTGATGAAGTTGGAACTCTCTCTCTCTCTCTCTATATAAACCACTCTCTCCTCTCTCTAATTTATCAGAAAATGAGCTTAAAATGAAAGGGGTATGTGATTTAATGAATTGGGGTCGGGTATAAAATTAGAAATTTAACAGTCCCGAAGCAGAAATACGGTCAGGAATACTATCGCATTCCTGCTATGCGGTCTGCATTCCTGTCGCATAATTGGCCCTCAAATGGGCCAAATAGAAAAGTAGACTGCCCATGTACGTGACCACCATGCGGTCCGCATACCTGTTATGGGATCGCATAGTGCGTCGCATAACTCCCTCCGCAAAAGTCAAGGTGCAAGGATGCGACAACTATGCGGCCCGCATTCGTGAAATGTGATCGCATTCTGGGCCGCATAAATGTCCTCAAAATGGACAACAAACTGTCCAGGTATGCGACCACTATGCGATCCACATACCTGATCTGTGACCGTATAGTGGACCGCAGACCTGCGCAAATCTGGAAAATTTTATCTTTTAAGTCCCGGGGTACTTTTTACTCAAAAAGGGCCCGTTTTAAGGATTTCTACAGTTATAACAACACAGGGACCTATTTGGGCATTAGTTTTAGCCATGAAACTTTACGGGTCTTTACATTCTCCCCCACTTAAAATCATTCGTCCTCGAATGAGGATCGGGAAATCATTTGGTTTTGAAAACACAATATGCCAACACCCAATTTTTTTTACTAACTCCGCTATTTTCTGAAAATTCTCCGGAGTTTCTTCTATAATTAGGCCTATCTATCTGTCAGAGAGCCCCCAAAACACATGTTCCTAACCAATTCCACACATAACTAGATATTTCATGGCCTTGCACATAATTTGGTCACCTCGACAAGTCCCATATAATTCAATTACTTCAACATTCCATATACACTTCAATTAATCCTTACCAATCTACACTTCAATTAATCATTATCAATCTACACTTTAATTAATCATTTAACCATCACATGAGTTTCACATAATTTCATTTACTCCAAGGGGTTGCACATTACTCAAATATTCATAACATACACAATTATGGTGCAACTTGAGAAGTTACAATAGTGGAGCAATTAGGGGAAAATAGGGTGCTTTTGCACAAAACTAAACATAACATATAATTGCTTAGAGATGACAGTTCGAACGATTACTACTAAACTTATTCAAACAAATGGGGATATTTTTCTCTCATTTCATTTTCCACTTCCCACGTGGCTTCCTCAACTTGCTGACTTCGCCACAACACTTTAACTGTAGAAATTTCCTTGTCCCTCAATCTACGGACTTGCCTATCAAGAATAGCAACCGTAACCTCTTCATACGATAATCATTCATTAACCTCAATGTCTCAACTGGTACGATAGCTGATGGATCTTTAACCACTTTCTTCAACATAGACACATGGAACACCGGGTGCACGCACTAATAATATTTCAGGGGGAAATTCTAACCTATAATCCACATGTCATATCCATTGAGCAATTCGATACGGCCCGATATAACTAGGGCCCAATTTTCCATTCTTCCCAAACTGCATTTCTCCCTTCACGGGAGAGACCTTCAAGAATACCCAATCATCTACTTGAAACTCCAAATCTCTACGACGAACGTCCGCATAGGATTTCTAACGACTCTGAGCAGTTTTGATCCTCTCCTGAATGATTTTAACTTTTTCCATAGCTTGGTGCACAAGATCTGGTCCTAGCAATTCTGCCTCACCAACCTCGAACCATCCTATCGGAGACCTACACCTCCTTCCGTACAACGCTTCAAATGGGGCAATCTGAATACTAGCATGGAAACTGTTATTATAAGAAAATTCTATAAGTGGCAAGTGATCATCCCAGGTACCCTTGAAATCTAATACAGAAGCCCATAACATATCTTCAAGCGTCTGAATGGTCCGCTCTGCCTGCCCATCAGTTTGTGGATGGAATGTTGTGTTGAGATTTACTTGAGTACCCAAACCTTGCTGAAATTTCTTCCAAAACTTAGCTGTGAACTGGGCCCCTCGATCCAAGATAATAAAAAATGGAGTGCCATGGAGCCTAACTATTTCTTTGATATACAACTGAGCGTATTGTTCGACAGTATCGGCGGACTGGAGTGGCAAGAAGTGAGCTGATTTCGTGAGTCGATCCACTATCACCTAAATCGAGTCGAACTTTCGCTGAGTGCGGGGTAACCCTACCACAAAGTCGATATTGATCATCTCCCATTTTCACATTGTTATTTCCATAAGCTGTGTCAACCCACCGGGCCCCTGATGCTCGACCTTTACTTGCTGACAATTTGAACACTTAGCCACAAAGTCCTCGATGTCACCAAAACATGTTCCAAACCAAATTTAAAGAACTCTTAAAACCTTCAAGAACCTACTTTCGATATTAGGCGCCGAAACGTTCTCGGGTCATCCAAAACCCGATTCGAACATACGCCCAAGCTTGAAATCATCATACGAACCTATTGGAGACGTCAAATCCTAATTCGAGGTCGTTTACTAAAAATGTTGACCGAAGTCAAACTTGGCCTTTTAAGCCAACCTTAAGGAACCAAGTGTTCCGATTTTAACCCGAATCCTTCCAAACCCCGAACTAACTCTCCCCGCAATTTATAAAACAGTAAAAGCATGTGTGAGAAGCCTTATTTAGTGGAACGAGGTTCTAGAAAGAAAAACAACCAATCTGGTCGTTACATAAAATAAGAAAATAATTTTTTTATTTTTGCATGAATGGTTATTGATCACGTACATATTGTGATTATGAAAAAATATTATGGCAATGTGATTATTAGTGGGCAAAAGTAATGGAAGCAACATATCTTGCCTATAATGATATTGACTATGACCATAATAGTATAAGTTTCTCCTTGAATGAGATATTCATCATATGAATGTTGATGAATATGTGGTAGTACAAAATTAATTGAGAGTTATTTCCTTAAAGGGGTAATGAATTATATTCGCTTGCTATTTTTTGAGAGTGCATTAATTAGTTCATAAACTACACTGAGTTGGCTCTTATGTGACAAAATCAAGGTGAAGTGGAATATAGTCTTCACTTGATATTAGGGGTGTCAATTGATATTTAAAAATTGATTAAACCGATGGAGCCGAACCGTACCGTACCGAATTGATTTTTAGGTTTCATTAATAAAATCGTAGGTTTTTATATAAATTTATAAATGTACTGATAATTAGGATAGATTTTTTATTTTATGAAAATAAATCGAAAAAATATTGAACCGTACCGAATAAATTTACCATGTAAAATATATTTATATATTAAGTTTAAAAATAATAGAGCACTAATTTTTTTTGGGCTTTGAAATTATGAAACAGTTACAAACCAACAAGTAAACTCAAAATCCTAATTCCAAAACCTATTATGCTACTCCTATTGAAACTAAATTATTTTCAGCATATTCACTAACAATACATAAGGCATTGTAGCGATTATGACTAGCAAACCACAATGTATTGAATAGGTTTCCTTTCATATGGTTTAGATTTATATTTTTTAATATTTAATCTTTTATAGACTTCATTCTTGAATCACAACTTGGTTAATATTTTTTCACTTGGGTGATTTATATTTTTTTGTATTTGCTTAGTTTCTTTTACACTTTGTAGAACAGTTGATGGATCTATACTCTAGCTGATGTTTGTCTATAATTCCGTAATTTTAGGGCATTACTTACCTTACATTTTGGGGCTTTAATGCTAAACTATACTATATTTGTGCTTATTAGAGTCTATTTTATGTGTAGGTACGTTGAAGGCAAAATTGGGAGCAAAGTAGAGATTTTATGTGTATTTTATACACTGGAAAAATGAAGTGTGATTATTTAATTAGTGGGTATTTAATTAAAAAGAAAGTCAAAAGTGTACAAATCAAAAGAAGACACAAAAACAAAAATTGAAGAAAGAAGCAAGAATGAGAAAGGAATTGAAATGTCGGGCAGTACGTTTGGAAATGAAGCAACAACATGCGAGGCAAGGGAATTTGTTCGCGAAAAAGCTTGCATCGCACAGGCTAAAGCGAGGAGGAGTTCGTGTTAAAGGTTGCAGCGCGCATCGGAAAAGCTCGCGAAAGAGCTCACATCGCCTAGTGTCCAGCGAGGTGAGGTGCGCGTTTTGCCTCGCGAGGCGAGGCCTGTAGCGAGCCTGTTCTGGATTTTAAGCCTAGTTTGTATCCTATTTGGTTTTGGACTTGGTTATTTTGTTTGGGTCTTTTCCCTACACATAAATAGTCATTCAACACCATTTTTAGAGGAGTTTTTGCAACCGGAGGCAAGAACATTATGTGGCAACTTTTGGAGGAGAAAATCATCGAGTTCTTCATCCCTTTATCTTTTCTTTGTAAATTGTTTATGCACAATACTGGAAAATTATTACTACGAACATGAGTGGCTAAAAACCATCATTCTGGAGTTGTGATTTAGCCATGAATATTATTGTTTAACGTTGATTTAACCTTGATTACAATTCAATAATATATGGTTGTTTCTTCAATTCTGTGATTAATTACTTAATTGTATGGAAGACAATTAAGTTCTATTTACTATCTATTTTTATGCTTGGAAAGTCCATGTTAATATTAGGGAATAATTGAGGAGAGCATGATCCTAACTCTTGAGGGGTGGGGAACGAATTTGTGGTTAGTATAGGAATATACCTAGTCACCGTGCTTAATAAATATTGTAATCTTAATGCGTTCTTGATAGATTGATTTCATAGAAATATAGGCGTTAACCTATCTTGAATAGGCAAGTAGTACTTCAGGAGAAGTTTACGAGAACAATTGTTTGACTAATTAGCAACCATGAGTGAATTGAAGGAAAGGGAGAGTTAACTAGAACATAATAAGATTGGTGAATCGATCACAACCCTAGAATATTCGTCTCTACTGAATACACCACAATTATTTTGCTACTTGATAATTTAGTTACTGCTTAGAATTATAGTTTAGTATAATCACATTCTTGAACTCGATTTTTGCTTGACAGAATAACAATCTTGGTGATTTTAGTGGATAGTTGATACAAGTATCTGTGGGTTCAACACTCGACTCATCATTTTATTACTTGTACGACCTTGTATACTTGCGTGTGTGTTTGGGAGCAACAAGTTTTTGGCGTCAAGCCTAACATTACTTGTATGTTGCGCTGATCTCAGGAACTTCGATTGAATGCGCAGGGTCAGAAGCCAGGACAGACTTAAAGACTTTGACCCCGAAACTAAGAGAACATTTCATAGGAGGTTGAGGGAAGCAAAGGATAAAAATAATCTTCAAGCACTCGTTCAATTTCCTGTGAACATGGCAGAAGAGCAACACATGGTTGTTCAGGAGGTGGCGATTCCCAACATTTCTAATGTCACCTCCAGCATTGTGAATCCCAGAATCATTGGGCACTATGAGCTGAAACAAAGCATGATCCAGCTACTTCATGTGAATGGGCAGTTTACGGGTATTCCACACGAGGATCCACAACAGCATATCCTGAACTTCGTGGAGATTAGTGATACCTACATCACAAACGGGGTCACTCCAGACTATGTGAGGCTCACACTTTTCCCATTCTCTCTGTTGCGCGAAGCAAAGCGATGGATGAAGGCAGAACTAGCTAATTATATTACATCATGGAATGATCTGACAAGGAAATTTCTGGCAAGGTTCTTCCTTTGCCTCTATACTCAACTTGGGAGAAGTTCAAGGGGCTGTTCAGAGATTGTCCTCATCATAATCAGACAAACAAAGTGTTAGCTCACACTTTCATTGAAGGGATTCATCCTGAGACAAAAAATGTGGTAGATGCTGCAGCTGGAGGTAAAGTGTTGGAGAAAATCTTTGAAGAGATATATGAATTATTGAACAAATTCTCCAAAAGCAATCTGGATTGGCAAGGAAAAATGGGCAGACACATGGTGCAAAAATCTGCAGGGGTTCTCGAGTTAGATGTCATCTCGACATTATAAACGCAGCTTTCTGCACTAACCAACCAAGTCAATCAGATGACCTCGGTTATTAACAAGAAACAATCTCAACCACTTCAACAGGTTCAAGTGTTTTGTGAAGTATGTGGAGAGGATCACACGAGCGAATTATGCCCAGTTAATCTAGAGTTTGTCTTCTTTGTGGGTAATGCAAATAAGGGCCAGAAAAACCAATATGGGAACACTTACAATCCCAATTAGAGTAACCACCCAATATTATCTTGGGGTGGAAACCAAGGTGCTCAAAATCAATACCGACCACAAGCACCTCAACAACAATATAGACCACCTCAGGCTGAACAACAGGCAAACTCAACAAGCTACAATGAGGAAATGATGAAGAAATTTATGGTTGACCAACAAGCCCACACCATAGAGATGCTAAAGAAAGTGATGGTTGACAAGTAGGACCAAGCCGCAACAATGAGAAATTTGTAGCGCCAAATGGGACAACTTTCTAGTGCCCAAAATACTCGACCAGTTGGAGCTCTTCCAAGTGACACTGAGGCTAATACTAAGGCATCTATTAATGTTGTCTCATTGAGGAATGGGAGACAATTAGGAGATGTCCAGTCAAAAAAGAGAAAACAAGTGACCTTTAATGAGAAGTCAGTCACTATAGAGTCAGAATCAAAAAAGATCAAAGGAGTCTGAGGAGACAGCTGAAGAGGCAGTGGCTAAGCAACCCCCACTATTAGTTGCGAGGCCACCACCTTTGTTCCCTCAAAGATTGCAGAAAGTGAAAGATAATAACGTGTATAAAAGTTTTCTTGATATTCCGAAGAAGGTGCAAATAAATATCCCATTGGTAGATATCCTACAAAAAGTGCCCAAACTTGCAAAATACATCAAGGACATAGTGGAAAATAAAACAAGGCTGACTGAATTCGAGACTGTGGCACTCACTAAGGAATGTAGCTCTAGAATCCAAATCAAGATACCTCAAAAATCAAAGGATCCAGGCAGTTTCACTATCCAATCTCGATTAGTAAGCATGCAGTAGGGCGAGCTTTGTGTGATCTTGGAGCGAGCATCAATCGGATGCCGCTATCTATGTTCAGACAGTTGGGTTTGGGTGAGTCGCGCCCAATAATGGTAATCTTACAGTTGGCTGATTGCTCACTTTCTCATCCGGAAGGAGTGATTGAAGATGTGTTAGTTCAAGTGGGTTCTTTCATATTGCATGATGATTTCATTATCTTGGACTACGAACCTGATCAAGAAGTCCCATTTATTTTGGGGAGTCAATTCTTAGCCACATGACGTATGCGAAGGAAAGATGGCGATAAGAGTAGGTGATCAAGTGGAGGTATTTAATCTGTACAAAGCACTCAGATTGCCAGCCCACTATGAAGAGTTATCCATAATTTCTGTAGTGGAAAGCAATGCTATGTCATTGGTGCCCTATCGGTGCTGGAAGGGGATTTAACTAAGCCATCTATTGAGGAATCTCCAAAGCTAGAATTAGCCCCTTCCAGCACATCTGCGCTATGCTTATTTGGGCAACTCTGAAACATTATCACTAATTATCTCGTCCTGCTTGAATGTTATCACGACCCAAAATCCATAAGGTCGTGATGGCGCCGGACATCATTGTCAGGCAAGCCAATCATTAATTAATCGAAATAAATTCATGTTTAACATTTATGAAAAAGAATTTCCTTTCACTTTATTACATATTAACTAAATAAAATATGCCAAGTAAAACAATAGTTTAAAATATTAAACTTTAACAAATATATCCCAACACATCCCAGGACCCGGTGTCACAAGTACATGAGCAATTTCTAAGAATTTATACAATCATTACAAAGCATGTCCGAAGTACAAATTGGACGAGGAAATTTAAAATAATGTAATAAATACAGTATGGGAGAGACTCTGTCAGGTGTGGATCGCCTCCGGATGATGCAGGTAGCCTAAGTCTCTGAGTCCTCCACATTGCTATGAACGTACATGTGCAATAAAATGCACACCAAGTGTAGCATGAGTACAAAAACAACGTGTACTCAGTAAGCCGCCCGTCTAACCTCAGAGAGGTAGTGACGAGAGGTCGAATTAAACACTCACTAAGGGCTAGCAAATTAATTAACAATATAAGATGAACACGATAGGTATGTAAAGGTAGTAAAGCAGCATATATATATATATATGGCACTGAAATCCAAGTAA
This sequence comes from Nicotiana paniculata, assembly GCA_005239505.1. Lineage (NCBI taxonomy): Eukaryota > Viridiplantae > Streptophyta > Magnoliopsida > Solanales > Solanaceae > Nicotiana > Nicotiana paniculata. The sequence goes on along the minus strand of ML325250.1, from coordinate 77,442 downwards.
ATACTGGAAGTAAACAAACAATTACCACTTTCTAGTTATTTTTCCAAATATCTTAAATAGACAAATTCCTCTTTGTTTCCCCCAAATATCATAAATCAACAATTACTTCTTTATTTTCCCCCAAAATATCTTATCACTTCAAAAATCATGAAAAAAATTTAAAAATTTAGCATGTGCATACGGGATAAGGACAATCGGCCTGAGCCGTAAAAATAATCAACTATGTGCACTGTCGAGGATCGAACAACTCGTTCCACAAGTGCACCTCTCAATAAAATACTAATGTATATGCGCTGCCAAGGATCGAACCGCCCGTACCAAAAGTGCATCTCTCAATATAATAATCATCTTTGTGCACTGCCGAGGATCGAACGACCCGTCCCGTAAATGCATTTTAAATCCGCCGTGGCGTACGGCCCACTCCCATGAGAGTGGGGGAAATAACACGCCGCTCGCGGAATGTAAATTGCGTAGCGGTCACATGAAGACATTGCACAATCAACAATCCACCCCGAATACGTCGGGAACACAAATACTCAAGTAAATGACCGATTTATCTTTTTAAAACCACAAATAGTATTCAAATCTTTTTTTGAAATTCACTTGCCAAGTTTATATAATGTTTAATAATACAATCTCATCCAGAAATACAATTGCCCGCGAAGGAAATAAATTCTCTTTTTAGAATGCTTAAGAAAATAAACTCTAATCTTCTTCAGTCATTAAATTACAATTTCAATTATATTAGCAGTCTAATATGACAAACAAGATCACAGGTACAACAGGTAAGGCATGCTAGTGGATCCTAGGCTACCCGGACATGTCATAATAGTAGCTACGCACGGACTCCCGTCACCGCGTGTGTACGTAGCTCCTGCATATAGTAACACATACTTAATTAGTTCACCTAGGGGGACAATTCCCCCTCACAAAGTTATAAAGGAGACTTACCTCGCTCCAAAATTCCATAACCAGCTTTCAAGCCCTTCCGATGGCTCCAAACGTCGCAAAATGCTCAGCTCTGTTGTAGCCACTTCTGTACCTGTACCGGCTTGAGCAGCCGAAATATTGATACTGGGAGATTGTAGTAATCTTGGTTCTCCAAGAATCTTATTTGCTGATAGATTTCAGCCTCTGAAACTATCCAAACAACGACAAACCAATGAAAATATACTCTAATATTTGCAAAAATTCCAAATTATATAATTTCCCAACTCAACTCAGTGAAATGACCAAAATGCCCTCAGTCCCACGTGCCCGGAAATCCAAAATTTATCGAAGATAAATTTTACCCATAGCTCCACTAGTTCAAATATACAATTTATTCTATATTCCATGCTCAATTCGTGGCTAAAACTCCGAATTACCATTTTTAGGTTTATTTAAGATTTCCCAATTTCCTACAAATTTTCATGTCTAATTCATGCATATAATCTTGTATTTAACTTAAAGACGAAAATCCCACTTGAAGCCTCCCAAAATCACCATGACAAGATGAAAAATAATGAGGAAATGGCCATAATTCACGGGTATAAACATTCTGCTCAGACGACCCCTTCTATGCGATCGCGCTCCCCTTCATGCGATCGCATAAGCCAAACTTCCCCCAAAAATCCACTGTGCGATCGCACACAAGACACTGCGATCGCATAGGGCAACCCGGCAGCCTTTACAAATCCTTCTCTGCAATCGCAAACACCTACACGCGATCGCATAAACCAATTCACAGGCCTCCAATTCTTCCCCTGTGCAATCGCATACACTGCCACACGATGGCACAGGCCAAATCTAAGAAGCCTCCAAATCCAAGAAGCCTCCAAATCCTTCTATGCGATCGCACACCCACTCACACAATCGCATAGAGTAAATACCTACTACACTCACACCAGAAAACCAGCAACCTTCCCAAGGCAAAAATCGACCCGTTGAGCATCCGAAACACGCCCGAGGCCCCCAAGACCTCAACCAAAACTACCAACCAGACCCAATACCTCATTCGAACTTAGTCGAGCCTCGAAATCACATCAAACAACGCCGAAATTATGAGTCGTAGCCCGATTCAAGCTTAATGAACTTAGAACTTTCAAACTTCCACATTCGATGCCGAAACATATCAAATCACGTCCGATAGACCTCAAATTTTGTACACAAGTCATATTCGACATTGCGGACCTGGTCCAACTTCCGGAATGGCATCCCGACCCCGATATCAAAATTTCCACATTCGGTCGGATTTCTCAAAAACCTTCAAATTTCTATCTTTAGCCAAATGACTCCAAAATGACCTACGAACATCTAAATTCACTTCTGATCGCGCTCCCAACTCCAGAATCACCATACAAAGATATTCCAAGACTCGGAATCTCAAACGGATATCAACATAACTGAAATGCACTTCAAGCCCAAATTTATTAAATTTTTCAAAATGTTGACTTCCACAATATGCATTGAAACGCTCCCAGGTTATCCAAAACCCAATCCGGATATACACCCAAGTCCGAAATCATCATACAAACCTGCTGAAACCTTCAAATCCCGGTTTGGAGGCCGTTTACTCAAAATTCCAATCTTAGTTGATTCTTCAACTTAAGGCTTCTGAAATGAGAATTTTCTTTCTAAATCAACTCTAAACTTCTTGAATTTCAATTCTGGCCACACCTACAAGTCATAATACCTGAAATGGAGCTGCTCACGACTTCAAACTGCTGAACGATGTGCTAGATCTCAAAACGACTGGTCGAGTCATTACATTCTCCCCTACTTAAACTGACGTTCGTTCTCGAACGTGCCAAGAACTGCTCTGGAGTTATCTGAAGTCACTGTTTAACACCTCGAGCACCTGCCCGTGCTACTACAACCCAGTTGAGTACATTAGCTTAATCAAATATGAAGATTCCTTCTTTTATCCATATAATAAGCTCAAAATTTATTCAAACACTTGAAATTTCTCTGTCAGGACTAGTTCCAATATATAAACACCGTATCAACTACCATATGACATACCAGAACATGACTACATGCCTTTACTGAATCAGCATCATGCACCACATAACTTATCATCTGACCACAATGGCACTCACTGAACCTTAATAGCCAAAACTTCACCAATCTGGTGATCCCGAGGCACCTCATAACAAATATGCATACACCCTGCTATAATGCTGACGATACCACTACAACGGAGCAAATGTGCATAAATTCGTACCCAACTGCATAGTTTACAAATCCTTGAATACCTCATCTTGACTAGAATCATCACTTCATTATGAACCTGAATAATGGTATTCATTCTTTAATATAAACTTCACATAACCTTATCGCACTGATCTATGATCGATAATCCCGTCTCACCTAGTATGAACTGCGCAGACAACAAATCACCCCAAACATGACCAACAGTCTCACATGATACCACATTGCGCCAATAGGCCATAACTCGAACATGATAAATAAGAAATGACTCAGGAAGGGACTATTCCACTCACGCAACTAATATGAAATTTTCTCAGAAATTAGGAAATAAAACATAAGAAAATAAATACATATTAACCCTTCTCATCATCACACTGTTGCGGCGTGCAACCCGATCCAAATAACATACCCGTGGCAGTGTGTCACCCGATCCCATCATAAAACTCACATAAGTAAATATACACGGAGCTGAATCGCTCACTATTACACAAATTACTGAATATCGATCATAGGCACGCTAAGTGCATAATACCATCCTGGGGAGACTGATAAAATCGCATGCTATAAAACTCAAGCACAACTGAGGTGCGATATATATATATATACACTTTGGATCTCAAGAGCTATCCTGCTCACATAACGTCCCCACCAAGCGGGACCTCAACAATAGGAAATTAGCAAGTCGTTTCACAACTCACACGACACAAATCACAATAACACATGAATTGGACGAAGACGAAACAATCACCTGATTCCAACACCCCTCCTTGAGGAGCGCTATACTGAAATGAACATGCCTGGCTATACAGATCCCATAATCATAGTTAAATCCATCCACAAACATCGAGCCACCTTTCTCGCACCAAACTAAGCTAATAGCTTTTACCTGGGTCCATATTAACCCACGTTCTCTCATAATACACGAAAACAACCATCATCAACGAGGAAAACACCCCGTAATCCATAATCAACTGAACCGAATGCCCTCCTGACATAGATTATCAAATAAAAAATATTGCACTTCTTTATACTCAGTCCAAATCTTCAATCCATCAAGTGACTACATGTCACACTTTATACAATCTTTTAGCGGTCACGCTTCCACGACCTTCCACACAAGGTAGCAAGTCTGCACATCCACTACTGGCCATACTATGCTATAAGACAAATCAAGAACCCATAACCAGGGTACAAAGCCTCTTCCACCGAATATCAATCTCAGGTGACACTGAAGATAACACCAGCTTATTCTGAACTTTTGAATCACTTTTTCTTTCTCTTCCGAGCTCATGACATCCTTATTAACACCGAACCGCAATCTTGATTCTTACTCCCAGTTACAGACTGCTTACTGCCCCTAACATGCCAATATGAGGTAGCGCAAGAATTCCATCATAACTTCTGAACCACCAATAGGGTGAATAATTCATCATAAAGAAACCATTTACTTAACTCAATTCAAGATAACCATCAAAACACACGAGGGAATTCCTACAATCACCCAACATGCAAATCCTTAAGTAGTAGTCTATACCACTATAACCCTTCCGGGATCCGCCTATACCTGACAGTCCATAGCACTCAAATTCTCCCACGTGGAATCCATTATGACGGACGACAAGCCCCGCACACACTGGCACAAACCACATGCATAACTTAATCACACCGAAGAAACTGATCACTGCCGCAAACGTGCCATTTCAACCATGGCTAATCAATCTATTTTCTTTTAACCATATTTAATTGCTCCAGGAATAATAGCAACTTCATTCCACTCATAGAAAACCCAACCCTCACTCATCCCGAGTGACCTTGATTCACGAGACTATGCTACCTAAATCCTGCAACCCGTCTCATACCCTCCTGATAATCTTTCTAAAATCCGGAGTTTATTTCTCTCACTCCTCCAATACTATCTTGCATGATGAAACATATCATAGAGTATTCCAACCATCTTCCTTTTTCTCATAAATTACTCTGCAAAAGCTTGATTCTCGATCATACTGCTGCCTGAAACCCTTAAACACCGCATTCTTAACTTTTGAACTCACTAAGACCACTACTGAGAGTCACCCACTCTGATTGGCCCCGAATACAATCAACTCCAAGGCTCTCCTAGCACATGAACAACCTTTTTCAATGAAGCACGTGACTGGGTCACTATCCTTACAACTCGCCTATGCCTTAAGAATAAATTCTAAATCTTCTAAATCCCAACCCTGGTCTGACATGGCCAACTTTTGCACACATTCATCAAATCCCACGCACAATCATCATTTTACTCCTTTCCCTTAGCTGTGATAACTTGCCGACATGCCGACAATCTGCAACCCTATGATAACACAATCCTTCAACCCAACTGTAGATAGTGGGACTCCCCCACTTAGCCCGAAGCACCTCCCTGCCGAGATCCTTTCTACTTTGATAACATGATCTTGCTCAACCCATACTTCCAATTCTTCCTAATTCTCTTGCTAGCACTCCCTAAATACTCAAATTCTCAAGAATCATTCACACATTCTGCCTTCTACTGGATAGCCACTAGAACCCCTCACAGAGACCTGCCAACCATGCCACTGCTAACCTATTCACAGGAGATAACCCACCTGTGAAATCACTCGCGGACACCTTCCAACGACGTCGAAATTCCTACTTTCTGCGACTTCAATACCCCATCTTATGCCCTGCTTCATTTACCAACTTTACTAGTCCGTCCGCTACTCATGGACATCCATTAAATGCGTGACAATATCTTAAAATTACAAGCTATGCTACCGCTCCCCCACTTTTGCGGCTGCTCGACTTCCGCTTCTTACACCTGGCCTCTGACCCCACGCAACCGAAGAAACCATAGCACCGACAAACTTAACACATTCCATTCGATCAATGACGACAACTTCACGTCACATGTGCATATCCCACCCCACTTGAAGACACCCAGCCTTACTACTTTATTAACCCCAACTGGACCATTTATAAGCCAAATGCCTTTCCTCTGTCGGAACTAAAATACCGAAATCTCGAAATAATACTCTGAGAAGACATCCCTTCAAACTACTCATCACCCCAACATACGGGCAAGCATTCTATCATCATATTGACATCACATGATAACCAATCGCAAGCATCATCACTGCCTGAGCATAGCCTTAACGCTCTCAGAAACACAACTACTGAGCTAAAACAACATATTATTCTCTTGCAGGGACATAACAACAGCCCCAACAAATTATACATGGAAAAATCTCGAATTACATCTGTAGCACCATTTCAACTCCTCAAATTTCTGATTCATAGCAATCCCTTCCCGACGTGTAAGATTAAGTAGGAATAAACATCGGCATAAGCCTCAAAGGAATCAAATCGCACGATGACGAATCAAGAATAGAAGTACTCCTAACAGCCCTGTAGCCTCTCGAAGATAAGTAAAGACGTCTCTGTACCGATCCGCGAGACTCTACTAGACATGATCATGACTCGTGAGACCTAAGGGAACCTAGAGCTCTGATACCAGGTTGTCACGACCCAAAATCCATAAGGTCGTGATGGCGCCGGACATCATTTTCAGGCAAGCCAATCATTAATTAATCGAGATAAATTCCTGTTTAACATTTATGAAAAAGCATTTTCTTTCACTTTATTACATATTAACTAAATAAAATCTGTCAAGTAAAACAATAGTTTAAAATATTACACTTTAACAAATATATCCCAACACATCCAAGAACCCGGTGTCACAAGTACATGAGCAATTTCTATGAATTTATACAATCATTACAAAGCCTATCCGAAGTACAAATTGGACGAGGAAATTTAAAATAATGTAATAAATATGGTACGGGAGAGACTCTGTCAGCTGCGGATTGCCTCCGGATGATGCAGCGCGCCTAAGTCTCCGAATCCTCCACATTTTTATGAAAGTACCTATGCAATAAAATGCACAGCAAGTGTAGCATGAGTAAAAAAATAACGTGTACTTAGTATGTCGCCCGCCTAACCTCAGAGAGGTAGTGACGAGAGGTCGAATTAGACACTCACTAAGGGCCAGCAAATTAGTTAACAGTATGGGATGAACATGATAGGCATGTAAAGGTAGTAAAGCAGCATATATATATGGCACTGGAATCCAAGTAAATATTGGAAGTAAACAAACAGTTACCACTTTCACATTATTTTCCCAAATATCTTAAATAGACAATTTCCTATTTGTTTCCCCCAAATATCATAAATCAAGAATTACTTCATTATATTCCCCCAAAACATCTTATCACTTAAAATATCATGAAAAACATTTAACAATTTAGCATGCGCATACGGGATAAGGACAACCGGCCTGAGCCGTCATAATAATCAACTTTGTGCACTGCCGAGGATCGAACGGTCCGTACCAAAAGTGCATCTCTCAATATAATAAGCACCTTTGTGCCTTGCCGAGGATCGAACGGCCCGTCCCATAAATGCATTCCCGCCTTGGCATACGGCTCGCTCCCATGAGAGTGGGAGAAATAACACTCTGCTCGCGGAATGTAAATGGTGAAGCGGTCACATGCAGACATTGCACAATCAACAATCCACCCCGAATACGTCGGGAACACAAATAATCAAGTAAATGATCGATTTCTATTTTTAAAAACCACAAAATAATATTTAAATCTTTTTTTGAAATTCACCTTCCAAGTTTATATAACGTTTAATAATACAACCTCATCCGGAAATACAATTTCCCGCGAAGGAAATCAATTCTCTTTTTAGAATGCTTAAGAAAATAAACTCTAATCTTCTTCAATCATTCAATTACAATTTCAATTATATTAGCAGTCTAATAATACAGGAAAGATCACAGGTACACAGGTAAGGCATGCTAGTGGTCCTAGGCTACCCGAACATGGCATAATAGTAGCTACGCACGGACTCCCATCACCTCGTACATACGTAGCCCCCGCAGATAGTAACAGATACTTAATTAGTTCACCTAGGGGGACAATTCCCCCTCACAAAGTTAAAAAGGAGACTTACCTCGCCCCGAAATTCCATAACCGGCTTCCAAGCCCTTCCGATGGCTCCAAACGTTGCACAACGCTCTGAAACTATCCAAACAACGACAAACCAATAAAAATATACTCTAATATTTGCAAAAATTCCAAATTATGTAATTTGCCAACTTCGCTCAGTGAAATGACAAAAATGCCCTCGGGCCCACATGCCCGAAAATCCGAAATTTCTCGAAGATAAATTCTACCCATAGCTCCACTAGTTCAAATATACAATTTACTCTACATTCCATGCTCAATTCATGGCTAAAACTCTGAATTACCATTTTCTAGGTTTCTTTAAGATTTCCCAATTTCCTACCAATTTCCATGTCTAATTCATGCATATAATCTTGTATTTGACTTAAAGACGGGAGGAATTTACTTACCTAGACATGCATGATGAAAATCCCCCTTGAAGCCTCCTAAAATCGCCATGCCAAGATGAAAAACTGTGAGGAAATGGCCATAATTCACGGATATAAACATTTGGCCCAGACGATCCCTTTTAGGCGATCGCACTCCCCTTCATGCGATCGCATAAGCCAAACTCAAAAGCCCCAAAAAATCCACTCTGCGATCGCATAAAGACCCTGTGATCGCATAGGGCAACCCAGCAGCCTTCACAAATCATTCTCTGCGATCACAAACACCTACACGCGATCGCATAAGCAAATTCCCAGGCCTCCAAATCTTCCCCTATGCGATCGCATACACTGCCAGGCGATCGCACAAGCCAAATCCAAGAAGCTTCCAAATCCTTCTATGCGATCGCACACCCACTCACACGATCGCATAGAGTAAATACCTGATGCACTCACACCAGAAAACCAACAACCTTCTCATGGCAAAAACCGACCTGTTGATCATTCGAAACACGCCTGAGGGTCCCGAGACCTCAACCAAAACTACCAACCAGACCCAATACCTTAATCAAACTTAGTCGAGCCTCGAAATCACATCAAACAATGCCGAAATCACGAATTGCAGCTCGATTCAAGCTTAATGAACTTAGAACTTTCAAACTTCCACATTGGATGCCAAAACCTATCAAATCACGTCCGATTGACCTCGATATTTGCACACAAGTCATATTTTACATTGTGGACCTGCTCCAACTTCCGGAATCGCATTCCGACCCTGATATAAATATTTCCACTTCCGGTCAAAATTTTCAAAAAACATCAAATTTCTATCTTTAGCCAAATGAGTCCAAAATCGCGCTCCCAACTCCAGAATCACCATACGAGGTTATTTCCAGACTCAGAATCCCAAACGGACATCAACATCACTGACACACACTTCAAGCCCAAATTTATGAAATTCTTCAAAATGCTGACTTCCACAATATGTATCGAAACGCTCTTGGGTTATCCAAAACTCGATTCAGACATACGCCCAAGTCCGAAATCATCATACGAACCTGCTGGAACCTTCAAATCCTGATTCAGAGGTCATTTACTCAAAATTCCAATCTTAGTTGATTCTTCCAACTTAAGGCTTTTGAAATGAGAATTTTCTTTCCAAATAAACTCTAAACTTCCCGAAATTCAATTCCGACCACACCTACTAGTCATAATACCTGAAATGGAGCTTCTCATGACTTCAAACCGGTGAACGACGCGCTAGAGCTCAAAATGACCGGTCGGGTCGTTACAAATGTATAAGAAGAAAAATTCCTCAAGCTACTTCACGAGCATAAAAAGGCTATAGGGTGGACAATTGCTGACATCAAAGGAATTAGTCCATAATTTTGCATGCATAAAATTTTTCTAGAAGATGGACACCGCCCCAATGTTGAGAAGCAGAGGAGATTGAATCCTATCATGAGAGAAGTCGTGAAAAAAGAAGTAATTAAGTTGCTCGATGTAGGTATCATCTTTCCTATCCCTGACAGCAACTCGTAAGCCCAGTACAATGTGTGTGTCACGACTCCAAAACCACTAGTCGTGATGGCACCTAACCCAACCCGCTAGGTAAGCCAACTAATAACTATCCAATTCCAATAATATTAACAACACATAAAGTAAAAAAATTATTTGCGTTTTACACATTTCCCAAGGACTGATAGTACAATTCATGAGCTTCTAATAATAGAGTTTACAAAGCTGAAATAAAAAAAATACATTGCCTGTTTGAAAAGTACATAAACAGAGTTTTATAGACCTAAAGCTACCACGAACAAGGGGGCAGCTACAACTGGGACGCAGGTACATCTACAATCCAGCTCCTACCGAACATAGTGACATCAGCAACCAACATTTGCACGCAAGGTGCAGAAGTGTAGCATTAGTACAACTGACCCCATGTACTCAGTAAGTAACAAACCTAACCTTATGTTGAAAGTAGTGACGAGCTAACACAAGGTCGGGTCTAATACCAATATTCCACAACTGTTCATAACAACATAGTACAAGTAATAAAAGAGGTATCTCAGAAATAAAATGCTCAGCTCGTTCACAGTTCTAGAAAATATGCATATTTTTAAAGTGTCTCAGTGAAAACCCAAATATTTTATCGGAAATGCCAAAACTACGAGTAAACTTGAAAACTGTAATTTTTCCAAATATCCTTTCCACAATAGATAAGATGTTTCATTTTCTTTCCACATAACAAGTGTAAAATACCTCTCTATGCCCACATATCAATAGGTGTAAAAAGTCATGAATGACGTGATACCCTATAACATGAGGGAAAATGCATCTCTATGCATGTATGTCATGTGTGCATGCAAATTCCATGTATCTCAGAGATCAATCATGTACTCACACTCTCAGGGTACTCAATCTCATTGTTTCACACTTTTCACTCACCATGCTCAACCACTCGGAACTGTATATAGCCCATATGGCCCATGGAAGATCCATTCCGAAATATATACATCACTGACCATCAGTCACCCAGTACCGAGGAATGCCAATCCGGCCCATGGATAAGATCCATCTCCGGGTATATATAAATGCTCAGTACACTCAATCACTCAACAGTGTACAATACCCGCTGCAACGTGTAGCCCGATCCACATATATATCATCGACTGTGCTCACTGGGGGTGTGCATACTCCGGAGGGGCTCCTTCAGCCCAAACGCTATATCGTTACAGTGTGCAACCCGATCCCATAAAATATAATCAATATATCGCCACGACATGCAGCCCGATCCCATAAATATAATCAATATATCACTGCGATGTGCATCCCGCTACCATAAAGTATAATCAATATAATATGATGCGGCGTGCAGCCCGATCCCATAATGTCACTCTCACTCAGGCCCTCGGCCTCACTTAGTCGTCAATCTTTCAAGTCTCACTCAAGGGCTCACAATGTCATGAAACTAGCTCGAAGACAATGATATGATGTATCAATAAAAAAAAACTGAGACTGAGATATGATATGAATGCATGAATATGACTGAGTACAAAATATCAATGAAATCAGTGAGATGACAGCAAGAAACGACCACTATGGGTCCTAACAGCATCAGCATGAAGCCTAAACATGATATTTAGCATGATTGACAGCTCAATTAGTTTATCATATGGTGGAAACACAAATTACAACATACTAAGATCACTATACAGTGCCATGGAAACAACAGAGTCCCAATTCATAGGGTGCACACCCACACGCCCGTCACCTAACATGTGCATCACCTCAGTACCAATCACGTAACACATATTATGGGGCTTCATACCCTCGACACTAAGTTTAGAAGAGTTACTTAAATCGAAAAAGCCTATACAATGCCGAGCAAGCCAAGCGATGCTTCAAAAATGCCATCACGCGCGTAGCGACCTTCGAACGGCTCAAAACTAGCCAAAACCAACTCAAATACATCAAATACAACCCAAGGAGACAGTTCCAACTGATAAAAGTTGAATCCTCTATCAAAGCCCAAAACCGACCAATAATCACACCCGGGCCCGCGCCTCGGAACCCATTCAAACTCACAAAATCCGACAACCCATTCAATTATGAGTCCAACCATACTAGTTTCACTCAAATCTAACTCCAATTCGATGTTCAAAAATAAAAAATTCATATATGAAATTTTAGGCCAAAACCCACAATTTCTCTTTAAAATTCATCAACCAATTGCCAAAAATGAAGATAGATTCGTGGAATAAGGTCAAAACCAAGTGTAGAATACTTATCCCAAACCTTGTGCTGAAAATCGCTCCACAAATCGCCTCAGTCCAACCTTGCAAATGTAAAAATGAAGCCAAAATCGTGAACCCTTGTATTAAACATTCTATCCAGCACTTCCGCATTTGCGGAAAATCCGTCGCATCTGCGACAACCGCTTTTGCGGTAAAACGTTTCTTCTGTGAAACAGCCTGGCTCAGCAATACCTCGCACCTGCGGTCTTTAAGTCGCTTCTCCGATCGCACTTCTGCGCAGTTAAACTGCATATGGGGCTGCGCAAGTGCATCTAAGCACCCGCTCCTGCGATCCTCAAGCCCAACTCCCTGCGACTCCTCTAACACTTTTTCGGCCATCGCACTTGCGCAAAACCAGCCGCAGATGCGATCACACCAAAACCAGCAGCCACCAACCTTAGCCAAAATTTCTGAAATGCTCTTAAACTCACCCGAGCCCCTCGGGACCCCATCCGAACAAGCCAACAAGTTCCATAACACAATACATTCCTACTCGAGGCCTCAAAACACACATAAAACATCGAAATGACGAATCACCCCTCAAATCGAAATCTATGAACTTTAAACTTTCAATTTCCAAAACTCATGCCGAAACATATCAAATCATCTCGGCATGAACCCAAATTTTGTACACAAGTCCCAAATGACATCAAGAAGATATTCCAATTCCCGGAACCACAATCTGAATCCGATATCCTCAAAGCCAACTTCCAATCAAACTTATGAACTTTTCAAACCTTTAAATTTCTAATTTTTGCCAACTTATGCCGAAACCTTTTAGAAGTATCCTAATGCAAACCTGGGCATATGCCCAAGTCCAAAATCACCATCTGGGCCTAACGGAACCATCAAAACTCTATTCCAGGGTCAAATTCACAAAAATAGTCAATTCTTTCCACTTAAAGCTTCAACAATGAGATTCATTCTTCCAAACCAATTCCGAATAACCTGAAAACCAAAACCAACGATTCACTTAAGTCATAATACATCATATGGAACTTCTCATGCCCGTAAACTACCGAGCGAAATGCAAATGCTCAAAAAGACCGACCGGGTCATTACATCCTCCCCCACTTAAACATGCGTTCATCCTCGAACGTGCCAAGAGTTGTTCCCAAAATCATGAAACCGCCGTATAACCTTACCATGCACATACCCGAGGGTGATCCCATGTCACTCTATTCTATATAGATCTGATAACACATCATAACTAAAATTTCTCAATTCAACCAAGCCTACAAGACTTAGAACCTAATTTCCAACATCTGCAATTGCTTATAGGATCTGAATCTCGCAACCTACACACGGTATAAGTCTGAACAAGTTGTACCCCGCCGCAACCATAACCCAAGATATAATCACATGATATATCACATAACTCAAATACCCATAGAAAAATCTCCTATCACAGTAGCTGCTCTGAACAACCCAATCCCGGTAATAAACCTCATACCTAACAAAACCTTCATACACTGCGATAACGAAAGAACACGCAAAAACTCATAATCATTCATCAAATTAACAAGTCGTGGAGCTCCCTCTCCTTCAACAATAACTATACCTAATCCTTAAGCCGACTTCCGATATTATCCTTCCCAAAATACCGCAACCAATTCGATAACACCCATCATAGACCCGATAACTCCATCTTATCGAATACCAACTACACTATTGACACGCAACACCCATACAACTCAGAACCACAAACCGTGAAATCCATGCACCAATAAGAAACAATCCAAATGTATTCAATCACGAAAATGACTCAATCAATAAAACCGTCCCACAAACTAAACGGGTACCACCACAACGCAATGATAAGAACCTATCAAACATCGTAGGACCAAAACACACGAATCTAACACAAGGGATCATACCTCAACATAACTCTACTGCAATGCGCCATTCCATCCAAATGATGATCCATACAATATACCTCGAGCCGCCTTGCTCAAAATCAATAACCACGCGAAATTCTACATCAAGTACCCAAAGTGCTTTACCATAACCACGGAGAACCAGATGACATAATGCTACATAAATCCTGAAAGGACATAACTGATACACCCTCAATCATGCAATCAATTACCCATCTCGCTCAAATTCCGCTATAAGACACCATAGAACCACACCATGGGTGCCTAAAACCAACGGGTCACAACTCTCCGTAGCATAGAAGAGTAGCTCACAGAAAATTTCATAACACGAATAAGCTCGGCAACAACCGAATGACACATCCCTTAACAATATTATTATAGAGCCAACTAATCCAACTCGGTGTAAAATACATATTCTGATTGGGTCTACCCCCAAATCAATTATGGACACCCACAAATAGATAAATAAACCTTTGAAATCCCACAATGACTGAATCATAACAGATACTATCATCTGGCAAGATTCGTCCATGACTTCACAGTCTACAACCATGAAACAATCTGCTCCTGAGAACTCCCAGTCTCCAAATCCATAAAACACATGAATCACCATATCTTATCCCACTCCACCGCCAGAATGTCTAACACATCTCTCATACACGATCACCCCATAAGAAATCATTCTATAATCCTTCTGTGCCATATAGCAAACTTTGAATATCAGTAGTTGATCAACCAAGAGAGTGTCGCAGTATCAGTGAAGTATCCATAATTTAAAACACACTGCGTCTTCTGAAATGTATACTCTCATCAAGTTGTACCAAATAGTAATATCATTTAGCTAGTCAGTTGAAACTGCCCATGCTGCCTACGAATTTCCCTTCAAAACTGAATTGTGACCTTGTACATGCCATCTCGATCCCACACAACATAGTGCATCTATCATGCCATCATGAGAAGAGTACAAGAATCTCATAATCAAATCCGAGTCACAAGAAGAATATATACTCGATCAGTCAGAACCCTTCCATTTGATCCCATCCCGGAGAAAATCTCAATACGCAACATATTCTTTATGCCGGTAGGAAATATACTCCTCGATCTATGGTAGAAATCATTGAGAATTTTTTGAAACTAATTTTCTCATAATCGAGCTATCAGAACCGAATCTCTAACTCAAACCAGCCACACAGGTTGCAAAAACCCAAGAGCATTGCCACGAAGCACTTGTAGAGACTATCCCCGTCGTAAGTACCCAAAGAGACAATTATATCCATTATTGTGCTAACCCAACCTACTACAAAGATGTCCTATTTCTCCAAGCCCTTTCCAAATTTCCTTCGAATTGATAATTATTGATAGAACACCACAATCCTTAACCAAAATTCCCCACACAAGAGACCCTAGTATAAGACCAGAACGCCCTAAGGCCCATAAGTTGCTGACTTCCCTTTTAAGCACCCCGAAGCACCACAACCGAGACTCCCACTCTAAAGAGACTTTATGTAAACCTAAAACTATTTCTTCACCTTCATGATACTGAAATGCATAATCCACAATGATATAAAAATGCCACAAGTCTCGACACCGTCCAATGTAACTCACAGTTTCTAGCCATATACAAATAATGAAAATTCCAAATCCCTGCGTTTAAATTTTGAATCCATTCAAACCATTCCCGAGATTCATCCACTCTTCTCAAATCTCAATTAAACTGACCAAACAGACTGAACGACATATGCCCTATTAGCACACCAATACCCAAGGGAGTAACCCACGTTCCTAAGCAACCAAGAAAATTCCTACTTCACGCACACTACATCCTTCATGACTAACCACTTAATCATTAAATGATTCCCATATACCCATAGAGAATAATACAAATCGAACCCTGAAATTCCCTTACTCGAGTAATCCTCAATCTCAAACCTTTTAGTCATAACTGATTCACCAGTATACCCTAAACCGAAACCAATACAAACCATAATCGTGCAATAAACTCGTCGATAGAAGACTCCCCCACTTGGCCCAAATCCATATATCAAAACACATGATAACTCAATATGCCCATCCTCCATTACTGCCATAATACCGTGGTGAGATTCAACTAAATCATTCTTGCGCTCTTATATCTCTAACCATCTAATACTTCAAATTATCTGCAAATCTCGCATTCACCCTTGTAATAGCCAAGCCAACTCCCACAAGTGATCCATACTCATATTGAAACACATATCATTCACTGGTATAAGAGAACTCTCTATAAAACATCATAGGGACAACACAACCTCAGGATACCTCGCGGAGGTAACCCACCTGCTTTGCCTCAAATTGACACCTCCCTATACTCTTCCATAGTCATAACTATTATGCAATCACTTAATCTTCCTGAGTCTGAACTTATAACATGACATGAAAATCTACTTCGCTTCACAACTAAACAACATGAGAGGTCCTTCAACACACCAATAACTCGAGCCCATATGCCAAATCAAGGAAAAAATCAAACACCCAATACTCCTTGTTACATATCAATTAAACTTGTCTTTTCACAATACTCCTTGCTACATCTCAATCTAAACACATTTCGCAGTCACATCATACTCACCACATAGTCATCCAAACACAAATTGCACTAATAGGGACACCAACGGACATATAAGTCCCAAAAGCACGTGCTCACACAATTGAAATCTCCATGATCAAGCTACAGTAAAACCCGACCTCAAGTCCTCCAGACTGGCCCATCATCAGCATGCCAAAATCACATCCCGCACCTCAACCATGGAATCACAAGCCTTCGATGCACAGCTAATACCAAGCGCTCATGTGTGCCACACCTTGTTTTCTCGCGAAAGAGGGTTTCGACGTTATGACAACTCTTTCAAAGGGGAGATCGAGTGCTAAAAGTAGAAGAGTCGTCACCTAACAGCTTTTAAGATGCGTTAGGGAACCTATTCTGCAGATAACTATGTTTGACTAGTCAACACCACCAAAGATCAGGTAAGGGCTCAAATTACCTCAAAGAGAAGGTGTTAGGCACTCTTAGAGGTCCACAATTGTGGGTCCTCGCCAAACTTAAGACTATGTGGATTATAAAGGGAGTACGGGTCCAATGAATTTATTATAACACAATGAGAAATGAGGATTACAAGGATATAACTATAACATTCTATATTAGATGACTAAATGTATAAAAAGTGACGAATGGGGGGAGGGTCCTAAGTATTTTAGACTAAAGGATCATTCCGTGTAACATAAATAATACTTTGCAACTCCCTTGAGATAGGGAGTTACTCATATAATTCATAGAGCACATACTATCATATCCTGCTACTCAATTACAATTTTAAAGTTGTCTACCTAAATAAGCTATAATTCAAGTCTAAGCCGTATCCTATTCGTGCACTACCCATCCCATGCCTATGGTCCAGGAGGCATTGGACCTCTATTTGGGTGGTTCTAGACTTTACCTAGGCTGCTCAAAATGATAAAACTAGGCGACATACAAAACAAGTTGGACTTCATGTAAGGGCAGTCAAGGGCTCAAGTTAGCCTCCAGACTTAGACAATAAATGCACACAAACAATTTTTTCGCATTAAGCATCAGACAGTTTCAGAATTGAGGCAAATTAAAGCCATTAAGCCCTATGGAAATGGTTTCTACGTGACTCTGAATTCCAATATCATATATATAACATTTCTACTCTTAGTGAGGAGTAATTAGACCATTTTACGAACTTTAGAGTTGTTAATGCGGGTTTTATAGATACCAGTTTTAGAAAAGTGACATTGTCCTATAGGCATGATTTCTAATAGTGGTATAGCTAAAACATGAAAACACTTTTGAGAGCCCAAACTTGATTTTATAACACTTTACCCCTATAAGAATGTTATCTAGGCGGAGCATTATGATAAAAATAACGGTTGCTAACTGGTTGATTAAGGTCCTATGGAATGATTTCTAGGTGAAATCAGTAGAACATAAGCTAGTATAATCCTATAGGCAAGGCATCTAATGAATATGTTGAAGCTATACAAAACAAAGGAATGTTTATTGACATTTGTTTCATATAGGCATGTTGTCTAATAACACATAGTAGTAGTCTTGGCAATAAATAAAGCACAAACTGTGCGAGTGTGTGATTCTCCTAATGGCATGATTTCTACTAGTGTACATGAAGATTGAATGAATAGTATATATGGCAAGTTGGATAAAATAACAAGTGGAGCACACGAATCTTATAGGCATGCGTTTCTACCCTTTCATGTAAACATTATAGTATACATGTTTCCCCAATTTCACTAACACCCTAATTATTTATTACAAAATTATTAAAGACCCAGTAATGAATGTAATCACAGAATATTATACAAGAAATAACAGTAAGCCCATAGCAGGCCCAAAAGGAGATACCCAGCATTGCATGGGCCTTAGACAACTCTTTCTTCACACATAGCATACCCAGATTCCACCAGAGGACTATGTTTATCAGCATAGCCCAGAAATCATAGAGGAACTCAAACCAAACCAAACAACTATAGATTGACCATATGATCCAGACTTTCAATCACTTAAATAAACCAATTTGCATATTCAGTAGATAGAATGAGAAAGAACTGAGTTAGAGATAACACAAGTCTGAGTAGTAAGGAGAGTGGCCAAAGAACCTCGATTCGTAGTGTGTTAGAGTTCACAAGGGTCTCAAATGGACCCCGAGCAGTGCTCACACTAGGGAGGTCAATAGAGAGAGTCTTAGTGGCCTTGGATTTCAGCCGGCCAAGAGTGGTATATTCAGAATAATGTAGGTAAAAAAAGAGAGTGAGAACAATGACTAAGGGATAGATTCTGAAGAGATATAGTCGTATTTTAGAAAAGCATGCATAGCAAAGTTGTCTAAGCACAGAATATGCTAGTTAAGAAGGTCAAAAGGACTTAGAGGCAGGTTGCTATTATAGGTTCAAACACTTAGCAAGAAGTAACACATTTGCAGAAACACATTGAAAGCGTTATGGGAGAAACAAGCTCCCTGAGATTACAAGATTAGTCAATAAAGATGCATAATGCCAAACAAGTCTCGGTAGAGCACTAACTTAGAAGGTTTAAAGCTCAAGGGTCCAAATTATGCTAAGTGTCCATCACAATATCAAGGGACAGACATGTTAACTTACATTATGAAGCAAAACAATATTAAACATGGTAGGGAAACATAAATTAAGATATCTATTCCAAAGGTCCCAAATAATCACTAAGGCTACAGAGTCATGAAAACTAAAGACATGCTGAGGAACACATTAACAAGAGAGCAAGTCATAGACGATTATGAAGGTCTTAACATAGATTAGAACACATCGCAGATGCAATTCAACCCTGACAAGGATTCAAAAGAGAGTGGGAAAGCAAGCTTGTGTCAAATAGAAATGTAGACATTCAGGTATCAACACATTAGGCTAATATGAACTTAAGGGGGTCTAAATCATTCGGGTGAAGCGTATTCAAATAACATATCTCAGAAACAGTAGCTTTAGGTCAAATTAAATGCTAAAGAGGCTCAAAACAAGTACAAAACTAACAAGGTTGAACACATAATTAGCCTAGAAATACATTAAGCCATGGATTTCAGAGGTAAGAATATGTAAATCATAAACACATAAGAACGAAATTGCAAGAGCCAAGTGACTTACCAGTTAAACGGACAAAAAGAAAAAACAAACTCCACAGTGTTTTGAATATCAACAAATAGCAAGAACCCATAATCTTAGTGCATCAAAGTTCCCAAGGGATTCAAAGGAACCCAAGGCAGTGCTCGCACCAAGAAAAGGTTGAAAAATCGAATCCCGGTGGCCTTGACTTTCAGCCAACCAAGAATCAAGGTATAGAATAAGAGAATGAGATAACGATAAAGTTATTGCATCATTTTTTAGTGAATTTAGCGGTTAAAGGTCTGTCTCAAAGAGGAATGGGGAGGGGTTTATATAGTTGTTAAATCAGGCTAGTAAATAAAGAAAGAAATCAATCAAATATGAAAAATAAAGGAAAAACATACATGCAATTATAAAGCAACCAGTAAAGGAAATAAATCGAAAATCAAACCCTAATTTGGGTTCAACATTTGAGAATCCGTCTACTGGTATGAGAAAATAATGATTCTTCCATGTATATGGACGAGATATTGTCAATATCCTAGCGATTGAAGTTAAAAAGCCCGAATCTGAGAGATGGTACTTGCCATGTTTAGGAAAGTACTAAGTGGTACGATAGTCTTGCAGGTAATATTGAGATAACACATAAAATGCAAGAAAATCATGGAAAGAATCCATTATTGAGACGGATTCGGAGAAGATTGAGAGGGCGGCTAGCGTTTCTGAGGAGAGAAGAAAAGAGGATTTAGGGACGGTGTCTTAGAGAAAATGATAGCGTTTTGGGGCGGGTTTGGTTAACTAAGAGGTAGAGTGAACGAGCGTCGTTGATCTTGAGAGATCAACAGCTAAGATTTAAAATGAACGGGTCGGGTCATAAAAACGGGTACCGACCAGGTCAACTAAATGATCATTTGGCTTTGGGTTGGGGACTATTGGCCTAAGGATATTGGGCCAATTTTTGGTCTGAAAATTAGTTTAAAGTTGGGCTACTATATAAATACATAAAAGTTATCAAAAGTAATTTATAGAAAGTGCTTAATAAATAAATAAAAATATTACTTGTTCACCAAAATATTTAAAAATAATAACTTAGTATTATAAAAATGCTATTTTGACACAAATAATATAAACAAAGAGCATTTATGTATGAGTATGGGCTATTACTGCAAAATTGCGCAAATAGCTTTAAAAATACTAATGTAACTATAGAAAATGAAGTAAAAATATTTGAAACATGTATTATAAGTTCAAATAATAATTTTAGGTGACTAAGTCATCATAAAATAATTTGAAGGAGTAAATAATAAGTATTCAAGTAATTTAAATGCAAGAAAATTAATTTCAAAGCTATAAAGACCATGAGAAAATTATAAAATATTTGTATAAATCTTGTAAATTAAGTAATGACATTTTGGAAAAAAATATATACTATTTGGAAAGTTATGATGGCAAAATTCAACAACTGCCCCTCTTTACCTGGGAATGATGAAAGAGTTTTTGGGTAAAGAAAATGATGACCAATTTTGGCCGAATTGAGTGAGCAGTGATGTGATTTAAAAATTGGGAGTCGAACCCTGGTTCCTGAGTTTCCTACATATCCCTGGTGTTACCGGAATCAAGTCGTATGTAGTTCTGGTTTTAACGGTGAACGAAACTGATGGAGTTTTTACAGGAATGTCCGCATGTTTTGGATAGGGTTCTTTTGGGTAGAATAGTGTCAGATGAATTTTTACGGACTCATGCATGTGAATCTGAAACGTTACAGATGTATCACAAAGAAAATGTCTGAACGATCATAGAGTAAAAGAGGACAGTTGTTGGTGGTCGGTTACGTTTAAAACAGTTGAAGGATGCGAACGTTATGAACGGAAACGAGAGCGAAGATTTCTCCCGTTTGTAGAACGGTTACTTCCTAGATTACCTGCGAAACATAAAGCACGATGCATGGAAGTATATATGGGTTATTACACAGATTTAAACATGATGCGAATTCCCTTTGGACCGTGAAGGTTGTCTTTGGACAATGAAGATGATGTCCTTATACCATGACGTCCTGGGCCCTGAAGTGTATGATAATAGATTCCCATGCCATGAAATGATGCCCTCGAGCCATGAGGATGGTTCCTCCGAATGATGACGCCTTTGAATAATGATGTGCAATATTGAGAGATCCTCAGGCCATTGCATGATGTCTCCCGGCTATGAGATTGATGTGTTCGGACTATGGCGCCATTGGACAAGATGGAAATATTTCAGCCTATTAAATGCAAAGATATGATGCTTGGTCATATGCGAAAATGAGACAAGACAAGGCTTAGTCTTATGTAAGATGAGGGCAATGCTTAACCCTAGGTGAATAGAGGATAGTGCTAGATCTTAGATAGCATACTGGAGATAGTACTTAATCTTATGAAAGGAAAGGGAAATGCTTATCCTTATGCCAAAAGGAGAGACAAAAGCTTAGTCTTGTGCGGAGAAAGGAAATACTTAGCCTTATGCAATTAGGGAGGAAATGCTTAGCCTCATGCAATAAGAGGAGACAATGCTTAGTCTCATGCAGGAAAGGCAGTGCTTAGCCTTATGTAATTAGGGAGGCAATGATTAGCCTCATGCAAGAAGACGAGACAATTCTTAGTCTCATACAGGAAAGGCAGTGCTTAGTCTTATACAATTAGGGAGGCAATTCTTAGCCTCGTGCAAAAGGATGAGACAATGCTTAGCCTCATGCAAGGAACAGAAGTGCTTAGCCTCATGCAATTAGGGAGGCAATGCTTAGCCTCATGCAAGAATAGGAGGCAATGCTTAGTCTCATGCAGGAAAGACAATGCTTAGCCTCATGCAATTACGGAGGCAATGCTTAGCCTCATGCAATTACGGAGGCAATGCTTAGCCTCATGCAAGGAAATATAGTGCTTAGCCTCATGCAATTAGGGAGGCAATGCTTAGCCTCATGCAAGAATAGGAGACAATGCCTAGTCTCATGCAATGAAAAGCAATGCTTAGCCTTATGCAATTAGGGAGGCACATCTTAGCCTCATGCAAGAATAGGAGACAATGCTTAATCTCATGCAGGAAAGGAAGTGATTAGCCTCATGCAACTAGGGAAGCAGTGCTTACTCTCATGCAAGGAGAGGAGACATTTCTTAGCCTCATGAAGTGAAAGGAAATGCTTAGCCTTATGAAATTAGGGAGGCAATGCTTATCCTTGTGCAATAATAAGGAATAATTCTTAGTCTCATGCGGGAAAGGAAGTGCTTAGCCTCATGCAATTAGGGAGGCAATGCTTAGCCTCATGCAAGGAGAGGAGATAATGCTTAGTCTCATGCAGGGAAAGGCAATGATTAGCCTTATACAATTAGGGAGGCAATGCTTAGCCTCATGCAAGAAGAAGAGACAATCCTTAGTCTCATGCAGGAAAGGCAGTGCTTAGCCTTATGCAAGAAAACGATGAGTGATAGTGAGAAAGTAAAGTAATTTTTAGCTGGAGGTGTTTGCACTAGGTAATTTGTCGTGATGAAGGTAGTGACTTGATGTATTTGCAGATAATGTTGTCTTATCGTGTCTGCATCCAAAGAAAAATTGTGAGTTTTGTGGGGGAAGGTTTGGTTCATGATTTTGTTTTTTTGCTCGTCATTTGCTCCTGTCTTCATATCCTGGTTGAGTTACCCTGGGCAACATCTGGTTGTCATAGTAAAAAGTTTTCTAAAAATACGCAATGTATTTGATAAATATAATTATTTTAAATGTAGTAGTATGCGACATCAAATAATTTAGATGAACCGATGACTATGACACATTCTAGAGACATTGTAACCTTCTTGCCTTAGAACCAAAATTGTACCCCAGTTTAGATGCATACTTTTGACAATACTTTTGGATGTTCCACATATGACGAAGTTCGCTAAACTTCCAATTTTTCCCTGATTTCTGATCATGGGAAAAAAGAAGATTTTATTAAGATGTGACCGAACCGACAGGGCTCCCTATGTATCCCCTCTTGAACAGGAATCAGGTCGAGCGTAGTTCAGTTACATCAAGTGAAGAAATATATACAATCCTAAACATTGTATCTCTTGACTGTGTCTGAGTTGATAGGTTTTGGCCAAATCTCTCAGTCCATTTCTGCAAGTGTGAGTTCTCCTCCTTCTAATACTCGATGAACCATGTAAGGACCTTACCAGTTGGGTGAAAACATCCCTTTGGCTTAATCCTGATGTGGGAAGATTCGTTTTAGTACAAATTTCCCCGGTACGAATTGCCTTGGTCTGACTTTTTTCTTGAAAGCTCTTGCTATTCAGTTTTCGTAGAGTTGATCATGATATACTGCATTCATTCTCTTTCCATCAATGAGGGCTAGTTGATCCTAACGACTCTGTACCTATTCTACATCGCGAAGCTCAGCTTCTTGTATGATTCTTAGAGAAGGGATTTCTACTTCCGTAGGGATAATCGCTTCCGTATTTTAGACCAGCAGGTAAGGAGTTGCCCCAGTTGATGTGTGAACCGTGGTACGATACCCGAGCAGAGCAAATGGAAACTTCTCATTACGTTACTTGTAGTTATCGACCATTTCCTTAGTATTTTCTTGATATTCTTGCTGGTGGCTTCTACAACTTCATTCATTTGCGGCCTGCATGCTGTGGAATTCTTATGCTTGATCTTGGCGACGTTGTCAGTGATGATTGACTCTGGTACCCCGAACCAACAAATAATGTGATCCCGAACAAAATCTGTGACGACCTTCTTAGTTACAGCTTTGTAAGATGCGGCGTCATCCCACTTTGTGAAATAGTCTATGGCCACTATAATGAACCTATTCCTATTTGAAGCAGAGGGTTCGATTGGACCGATGAAATCCATGCCCCAAGCAGAGAAAGTCTAGGGTGAGCTTGTTGGATTGAGTTCATTGGGTGGCACTCCTATCATATCAGCATGTA
Source organism: Nicotiana paniculata (assembly GCA_005239505.1). NCBI lineage: Eukaryota > Viridiplantae > Streptophyta > Magnoliopsida > Solanales > Solanaceae > Nicotiana > Nicotiana paniculata. The sequence continues at coordinate 52,601 of ML325250.1, read as the reverse complement.
TCTGGCATTGGTGACACTTATCGACATACTTGATGTAGTCTGTTTCCATAGTCATCAGGAAATATCTGCTCTTAGTATCTTCTTGGCTAAGACAAAGCCATTCATGTGCGGTCCACAGGTTCCGGCATGTATTTCCTTGAGAAATATGGATGCTTCCTTGGCGTCGACACACCATAATAATCCTAGGTTTGGATTCCTTCTGTACAGAATTCCTACGCTTTGAAAGAAATGGTTGGCTAACCTTCGGAGTGTGCTCTTCTGTGTATGAGTTGCGTGTTCCGGATACACTCCTTTTGCCAAGTATTCTTTGATGTCATTGCTGATACCCAATTTTTCCCATATATATTTTTTAAATACATATATACTTTCAAAATAGTGCATGAGCATCAACCAGTATTTTTCCATAATTTTTTATAATTTTATAGACTTTTAATCAATTTATTCCGGCATGCTATTATCTAAATATTTATTAATTGCATCACAAATAATTTTATAATAATTTATTACTTAATATTTATTATTTATATTCATATTAAGCTTTAAACATTTTATGTATAATTATATTTGCATCTTTAGGCTATAATTGCAATATTTCACAATAATAGCCATATATATGCATAATTACATTATTTACATAGGAAAATGACTTTTTATATTTTTATAATATCAAGTAACTATTTTAAATCATTTTCATGCGCAAATGAAATTTTTATTATTTATTAATTATTTTACATGTTTAATTAGGTATTTAAAATCTAGCCCCTTTCCTATTTAGTTTCGAACCTAGCCCTAGCCCAATACAACCTAACCCATTAACCAGCCCAGTACCCGTACCCATCCTAACCCAATATCCATACCTGTCTACATTAACCCGCCCGGTCTAAAGCTTTAATCATAACCATTGATCTCAAAAGATCACCGACTCCCAACACCCCAACCTCTTTTAATTATACCAACTCCTCTAACCCTAACCCATTTCCACCTTCACGCCGCCTTCAAACACTCTCGTCTCCCTCCCTTTTCTCTTCTGAAACCCTAGTGCCGCACTCCCATTTCCCCCTTGATTCCTACCCAGAAATGGAATTATTTAGTGATTCCTTACCATATTTGATCATGTTTCTTTACCGGCTTCTTGTCTTTGATGTTACTGAACTTTCTCACCTCAAATGGCAAGCTGATATCGAGAGATTCGAACTAGATCTGGTTCAAAATCTCTTATATATTGGTTATTTCCGTCTAGGTTCATCCTAATCTCTGTGAGTACGAATATTTTCGTATCTTTCAGTTAAGGTTTTCAGATCCTTGATTCGAACTAGATTTGGTTCAACTTTAGTTTGTTTTAATGTTATTTTTTGTCTATATTCACTTTGTTACTCATAAATCTGCCTATTTTTCGTTAAATCTTTTACTTACCTAAACTATGGTTTTAACCTTCTTTAATCGAACCAGATTTGGTTCAAATCTTATGTTTTCTTTAATAACTCTTTGCATATGCTCATTTTATTAAAACAAACGATTCTTTGCCTTTATTGCTCTATCAATTTGTGTTTACTTAAAATTAGAGTTTTTCATATCTTAGTTGAATCAAATATAGGTTGATTGTGTTTATCTTTTTGAATAAAACTCCTGTCTAGGTTCATTATGTGATATTTGTGTTGATTTTATGGTTCTCCTTCTGAATACTCTCTTGTCTACCTTATGTACTTTATTTTTATTGCCGATTCTAGAGTTAGAAGTCTTCTACTGATTTTCGTTTACTCTTTCCTTTCTCGTATGATGTTGATGTTTTCCTTATTTACATTCAATCTACCATGCTTCCATTATTTCCTTACCTTATTTGCTTTGAGACTGCATGTTAATTATACTTTCCTTATTTTGAGTAGTACTCGCCTGATTACACGCTGTTATGGCTGTTAATTGATTGAAGCCCGACTTCAATTAATTCTGAGAATTATTTTCATTCCTTATTTGTGTATGCTTGATTTGTTCCCTTATTTGTCTGCCTAGGTGAAAACTCCCTTCCCCCTTGGTAAAATATTGGAACTCTCATACTCTCTCTAAAAAACTTAAGCTCTCTTGTTATGATTATGTGCTAATTGTCTAAAAAACTTAAGCTTTATTATTTAAGACTCGAACTCTTAACTGGTATGACTGAACCCTTTATAATTTCATTCTTTATGCTTTGCTTGACTAGCATGCTTTAATTCCCAGTATGATTCTGTCCTTCATATGATTCTATGATCCCATTGAGTGACACTGTTAATTTAGGATTAAGTTCTTTTGAATAATATGAATCCTCTCATAAGTTAGCCTAAGGTTTAATTTGTTTCACACTAATCTTACACCTGTTATGAATTTTGCATTCCTCAGGACACTGTAAACATGTAATCAATTAGTTTGTTGTTTAACTCATGTGTCTTGTCTGCTTAATTCATGTGTCTGGCCAGTTTAATTGTTTCTGCCTAACTGCTTTTGTGATTAAGCCATGATTGTCTTAAGTACTAGCATGATTAGTTAGCTTAAGTAGACTTGAACTTATTATAACTATGTGCTAAGTATGAACTTTGTTTGCTTCTTGGTGAAGTTATGCTTGCAACTCTATGTTCTAAACTTTCTTTCTTCTGAAAAATCAAACTATTTTAAAACCTGCCTCTTTCCTTTTTATGTCCTGAATTTAAAAACCCCACTCCTAGTCATTTAGGTTCTCAACCACCCCAGTGTGAGCATGGTCCACATGAGACTCCTTTGAACTCTGACACACTGGGGACTGGTTTTCCAATTCCTTATGAACTATATTCTGAATGTGTAGTTGCAGTGTGAGCTTTGCCATGGGTCCCCTAAGGCCCTTGGAAAATTTGACACACTAGAAACCTGGTTCTAATGTGCTATGAATCCCTATGTTGTGCTTCAAAGTGGTTATGGTTGAAAGGCCTGGTCCCCGGGTTTATTTAAGCCTATGAAGGCTCCTTATAGTGTAACTATTACCATTATGTAATTCATTTGATGTTCTGGGCTGTAATAACTCTGTAATAACATATTTGAGGATATTTAGTGAAGTTGGGGGGTGGGGATTTTCTTATATCTTTTTTTTAAAACTGGGTAGAAATCCTGCCTATAAGATTTAATTATGTTGATTAAACCGTGTGAGTATTATATTGTGTTTAGAAATCCTGCCTATAGGATTTTTATGATCATTTTGATTATATGTTTCCCATTTTCATACTAGATATTCTGCATATAGGACTTTTCGTTTAATTCTGTTCATTGGAAATCTTGTTCATAGGATCTATACATTTTTTCAACAAATGTGCATAGATCTCATGCCTATAGGACTTTGTTGTTTGAGATAATTATCTTTCCTGGCAATCTGTTTAAATTCTGTCTGTATATAGTTAATAGATATCATGCCTATAGGACTAAAATAAACTTAGAGATCCTGCCTATAGGGTTTAAATCAATCCAGTTAATAGATATCATGCCTATAGGACAAAAAATTAGTTTTAAACTTAGAGATCCTACCTATAAGGTTTAAGTCAATTCAACATTTAGAAATCATGCCTATAAGGTTTAAGTCAATTAACCATTTAGAAATGATGCCTATGAGGTTTAGGTCAATTCAACAATTAGAAAGCATGCCTATAGGATTAAAAAAGGAATAAAACCTATCTCTATAGATTAAAATCCGCGCTACACCTAGAAATCATATCTATTGGTCTGTAATTAATCAATTCATAGATATCATGCCTATAGGATCTTGTTGGTCGATTCTGAATTCCTTTGCTACTGTCGATCACTTAGGCAATATATCTGTAGCACTTAATAATGATTCTGGGTTTATAATTGTGACATATTACTGCCTGAAGTGCCCAGATTCATGCTGAATAAAATCAGTAGGAAAACAAATAGGTCTTAATGCTCGCCTTAATAAAATTATCTCTCACTCTATTTTCTCACGTAGATGTCATGCATATAGGATTCCAAAGCTAATAAAGTTTGCTGATTCAATTGCATGCTTTTGTTGTCTATGTGTGGAGGTCTAGTCTAGTCTAGAACTATCCCAAATAGAGGTTATAATACCTCAAGGACCATAGGTAAGGGACGGGTAGCGCACGCATAAGGAACGAGCTAGAAACTACTAGAGCGCTTAAGTAATAGCTTAAAGATAGTAATTGGGTAGTAAGGAAATGATAGTCCATGCATTAATACTATGAGTAACACCCCGACTTGAGGGAGTTACAAAGTACTGTATGGAATGATCCAATAGACTAAAAAACATAGGACCCCCCATACTCTTGTTTAAAAAAATAGATTGATTATTCTATTTGTCGGAATCACTTTCTCCCCTTTTCAGACTAATTCGCTTAATTTAAGTTCGGTCGGGACCCACCATTGTGGACCTCGGGGGGTGCCTAACACCTTTCCGTCAAGGTAATTTGATCCCTTACCCGATCTCTGGTTATGTAAATTGGTTAAATGATTAATTGCTCAAGGTTTCCTAACGCACCTTAATCCGTTAGGTGGAGACTCTTCCAATTCCAAACCCATAAGTTGTCCCAAAATGTCGAAACGCGATTGACAAAAAGGGGGCGCGACATCATGGTGACTCTGCTGGTGATATTTTTAGGCTTTTACCATAACAAACCTGGTTTTGTGAATTAGTCTTTAAACATGTCTTTATTATTCCATTAGTACTTGCATACCCCTTCCCCTTCCTATTTTATGTGGATTTATTCGCCTATCTTCAGTCATTTAAAATTTCTTTTTCTTGTTTTATTACTCTTTACTATGGAAACTGACTTTTCTCCTTGTTTTCTTTCTTAAATGCCTTTATAATTATTAATTAATACCATAGCAACGCCTTGATGAGTGTTTTCGCTCTTCCTATATCACCCTATTTGAATCTGGAAAGGCTTATTTGCGGTAAAACTAGTCGATCAGCGGTGCAGTCGACGGTTCCGTACCTTTCCCCCTCAAGTTGTCCGCTTGAGGGTACCAGTCTAGACCTCTATAAAAACCTTACTCTGATTATAACTTTACATGCATCATAGTCAAACCTAGCCTGGGTTAATATTTTGTCCCCATAATAACCCTTTAAGAAAAGCCTTGTCCGAAGTCTGCGGGGATTTCCATAATACCGACGGACGCAACCACGATATGTGCATTATTAATATGGAGAAATAAATTCCAATATGCTAATCGTTAATGAATAAATAGTCAAATCTGGAGGGGGAAAGGGTCTAACCTTATTTGTTTTGCAGATGAGGCACGAAGGCCCAGGTTCGGCATGGTCCGTAACATATCACAATTGTTGCTAGATTGGTGGGAAGACCTTCCGTCAAGAGATAAAAACCATGTGAAAAGAGTCCTTAGAAACCTACCTTCCTTATTAGATATCCAACCAAACAACATTTTGATCAAAGATGCCACTATGTTCTAGGACAGAGAAAGGGTCGTATTCCATTTTGGCAACATAGAAATGACCCATATTTTGGAGGAAATAGGGGGATTCGCTGGACTACCTTGGGATAGTCTCGGTTTATTGGTTCCGGAAAATCACACTCCCAAAGGGTTTCTGAAAATGATGGGTTTAAAAAAGAATGACGACTTGGTGTGTCTAAAGAAGTCCTATATACCCTTCGACTTCCTCTATGAACGATACGGTCACAACAAATATTATTGTATCTTTCATGACGAGTTCTCCATCATTTCCTTGGGTTGGATTCATCGCAGATTTTTCATGTTTATCATCTGCTTCTTGGGTATGATAGTGTTTCCAAGGAAAAAGGATAAAATTCACACCAAACTGCCCATGGTAACCAAAGATTTAATGGGGGGAATCGAGGGACAAACATATACTATTGTCTATATGATTATAGAAGACACATATCAGGCCAGGCCTTGGATCACTGCCAGAAGGGGTTCAAACACTTCGAGGGTTGTAATCTGCTACAATAGATTTTGTTGCTAGAACATTTCCAGAGAGATCAATACCGCCAAGAGTTTCCACGAAGACCGTGGAACGATCACATAGCCTTTCATCACCCCAAGAGAATGACCTTTATCCCAGACAGGTTTGCTCAATCGGAGAATACTAAAGAATGGGTGCAATTTTTTTACAACTTGGCTGAGGACCAGGTTCACTGGATATTCGAGTGTTTCCCTACCAATGAGTTCATCATCCAATCTAGGGATGCTCCACACTTGGTGTTGATCGGGTTAAGGGGTATACATCCCTATGTTTCTATCAGGGTCATGAGACAAGCTAGTAAAAAATAGATTATACCACGAGTCTCCAAAATGAGTCACTACAGGGTAGATTTCCAAGATGATGACATCTCATATAAATGTGAAGCTCAACATATATGGAACTATAAGATTATTGTGGAAAGGGACACCATCGAGCCGGATCAATATCACGCTGGGCATGTGTACTTTTACCCATCATGGTTGGAGGACTGCATTGCGGGAATAGTCGAGCCAGGGGTCGGTCGAGGAAACAGAGTCATAAATGAAGTTGTCGAAGGAACATGTGAATTATAACAGACTGCGCAAAAGGGTTTGCGAGTCTGAGGCTGAGCATCTGGAACAACACAAGACTGATATGGAATTAATCAATGAATGGAGGGAAATGGCTACCAGATCGAATGAAAGGCTAGAATATCTGGAGCAGAGTCTGATTGAGATGGAAGGGAAGATGAGGAAAATAGTCATAGACTGCCAGAATGCTGAAGGTATCGAAGAAGGGAATCTCACCAGAGCATACCTGCTGCTGGACATGCGCGACCTGGGGAACCTGATCGATGGAGCCAAGAGAACCAAGCCTGGAGAAGGTCCTTCTGTAACCAAGTAGATTAATCTTATTCGTTTTTTGCTTTTCGAATGTAATAAGGCCAAGTACCATTAGTGACTTACCTTATTGTCGTTTTAGATTCGTCTTATTTATTGCGTTAATGAAATGAGGCAATTATTGGCATTAAATTCTCCAAATCTAGTTGTCGCTAGGACTACCTCGGGCACAACGAGGCTCCCAAGTTAAGACGTGAATTTACATTCCCGCAATATGTGTTTAAATACTGCAAACATTTTTCAGAACTCTCACTAACTTGGTTACCTTTTGTTTTTCTTTCTTTTTGATTATTCTCATCCCCTAAGGTTGGTTCACACATACTGGCATCAAAATCTTACCACACCAGATCCAGAGGCCTACCACCTCCTCCTCCTCCAAGTTCATCAAAAGGAAAATGGAGCGTTAAGATGGATGATATGAGTGGAGTCAGAAAAGACAACCCACACAAGCTGAGAATGTGGAAACTTCTGATGGTCAGAGTACTCCGGCATCAAATGACTTGGTTTCGCGACTTGAAAAAAAGATACTTAAACTACAGGGTGAGCTTGAGCAGGTTCCTAACTTGGAAAACCTCTCCCTCACACTAAACATCCCAAAGATCAACCATCCAAATACCCAAAACCCGGAACCTCCTCAGAATACACCCAACCAACACTCGCAAAATCCTCCCACACCCCAAAATATACAACTGCTCCTCAAAATCCTTTACCCATACCTATACCTCCTCAACATCAGCATCTCTCGACTCAATGTCCGCAAACCACTTATCACACTCCTCAGAATACCCCCATCCTATCCCCGATCCCTAACATTCAAACAATGATCACCACTACATCCAAACTCCTAGCATTCACCAAAACAACCCCATATACGTGGAAACCTTACCCACTCCACTCAGCCAATCTTATATACACCAGAATCTTCAAAAAAGGACCTGCTCATTAAGAGCGTGGTAAAAGATCTCAAGAAACTCATAAGCCGAGTTCAGGGTGTTGAACGAGGCAAAGGAATCGAAGGTTTGAATTATGAGGATTTATGCATTCAGCCAGATGTGGAACTGTTGGAGGGGTAAAAACCTCCTAAGTTCGAGTTGTTCGATGGAACGGGTGACCCAAAGGTTCATTTAAGAACTTACTGTGATAAGATTGTAGGGGTCGGAAAGGACGAAAGGATTCGCATGAAGCTGTTCATGAGAAACATTACTGGAGATGCTATATCTTGGTACATAAGTCAAAATCCCAACAAATGGGCTAATTGGGTAAGCATGATGTCAGACTTCATGGATAGGTTCAGATTCAACACGAAAATGCACCAGATGTCTTCTATATCTAGAATCTCAAGAAGAAGCCCACTGAGACTTTCCGCGAGTATGCTACTCGATGGACGTCAGAAGCAGCGAACGTCAGGCCGGTATTAGATGAAGAGCAGATGAATAAATTATTTGTCAAGGCTCAAAATCCACAATATTACGAAAGGTCAATGGTAATCGAGAATCACAAGTTCTCCGATACCATAAAGCTCGGAGAAAAGACCGAGGAAGGTATCAAAAGTTGAATGGTGACAAATTAAAAAGCACTACAGGCCAAGAATAAAGAACTACAATCAGGTGGCATATCAAAGAAGAAAGAAGTGGGAACAGTAATGGTTGGCCAAGGTCTAAAATCTCCATTTGTGTACCAAACACCTCCACCCACATACCAACCTTCACCTCCTAGATATCCTCAATCCGCTACCGCCAACCACACCTACAATACCCAACCAGCCTATCACCATTCACCTCTAGCTCGTCCAAATTACCAAAAACCCAGGCCCAATTTTGATCACAAACCACCTAGAAAATACACCCCTATTGCTAAACTTATCGACCAATTGTATGAAAGATTAAAAGTTGTTGGATATGTCACCCCTATTCCCGACGTGGCTATGGAAAACTTATCACAATGGGCCAACCCAAACAAGATGTGTGCGTACCATTCCGGTATGAAGGGACATATTATTGATGAATGACACACCCTAAAAGACAATATCCAAACACTGAATGATACCAAGGCCATACAAGCAAAAGAAACCACACCCAATGTACGCAACAACCCCCTCCCAGATCATAGGGGTGAAGGAGTCAATGTAATAGAAACTGATGAAGAATGGGATCCCGAGGGATCAATCAAACTTATTCGGGAAGGTGATGATCCTAAGAAGCTAGCAGTCACTCTCAATCCAATTGTGGTGTAGGTACCTCTGCCAGTCAAAGTTGAGGTAGCCGCATCGGCTCCCTTTGAAGTATAAGTGACACCACCTACAACTACATCTGTTGCGTTTGAGGTAGACGAATCCACACCTTTCACTGTGATGGTGACATCCACACCGCGCTTCGTTTCAAATGATGTACCATGGAATTATGTTGCCGAGGCTAGCAGAAAGAGGAAAGCAAAGATGGAAGAGTCCGGCGCTGCAAAGGGATGACCAGAATTTACACACCTGAGCATTTGGGAGATACAAGTAAGCAATCTTCCAACAAACAACCCGTCATTGAAACTGGTCCGAATGAACTTTGGACTAAAGTACAAGCAATGGAGTATTATGTTGTTGATCATATGAATAAGACTCCCGGCCAGATATCCATCTTGTCGTTGCTGCAAAATTCTGAGGCACACATAATGCTCTGATGAAGGCACTGAATGAAGCATATGTGCCCAACAACATTACTAGCGGATAAATGGACAATATGGTGGCACAAATGTTGGAAATCCATAAGCTCACCTTCCATGAAGACGAATTGACACCTGAAGGGTTAAGCCACAACAGGGCACTGCACATCACAGTGCAATGTGAAGATAAGCTCATTGCCAGAGTTCTGATAGACAGAGGGTATAGCCTCAACATCTGTCCGCTAACAACTCTGAAGAGGTTGGGCAAGGTCCTACATGAAATACGAGCAAGATCTATGAATGTGAAAGCATTTGATGGGTCACAATGAGCCACAATTGGAGAAATCAACCTTCGAAATGGGTCCTACCTGGTTTGATGTTGAATTCCAGGTGCTAGACATATTCGCCTCCTACAATTTGCTACTGGGACGGTCTTGGATACATGCCGTTGGAGCTGTCACATCTACTTTGCACCAAGCGGTAAAATTTGAATGGAACCATCAAGAAGTGATCATCCAAGGAGATGGGAGCAACCCCATTTACACCGGTCAGACTGTTCATGTGGTAGAAAATAGAAGGAAGTTAGGTGGAGAAACCTACATCGCATCGAGTGTGTTAACGCGACAGAGAAGGATAAATGGTTGAGTAGCAAAATATAGAGCATACTAGAATGGGCAGGGTATTAACCTGGTAAAGGGCTTGGTGAAAAGCTTCAAGGTATCTCCAAACAAGTACAACTGAAGCTCCATGGCACAACCTTCGGGCTTGGATATCAGTATACCTGGCAGTAATATCGGAATTGGTCGCTGCCATGGCGTAGTCCATACTATCCTCTTGAGAAACCTGTGCCACACCTGAATCAGACCTTCCATCAGGTCGATACAATATGGGGATCAGAGGAAGAAGAAGCCTTGGTAGCATTGAGGAATTTGTTCTTGGAAGACGATGATATGGATTGTTGTGTAATAGTTGAGGAGGACGAGGAAGAAGGCCTCACTATCCAGAAAGTGCAGAAAGGAACATCTCTCAAGAACTGGACCGCTAAACCCTCAAGGGCCCAATGAGTCCTGGGGTAGCAAGGCTGATAGCACTGTTTACTTTTGCAAATGATTTCCTCTTTGGCATTTTGTTTTAATAATAATTTTAGTGTTCCGTTTCGAAAACATTATTCAAGTTATTGAAATCATTTTGGTTAACATTTTAAATGGCTTGATGTTTTATTATTACTATTTTTTCTTTCATATCTTTATCCCTACAACATTACTATTTCTGATCTTGATAAACCAACGACTGTGACATGTAATGAGACAATGCAACAAAAGGATAGTGACTCGGAAGAAATAGAAGAAGAAGATGTAATACCTGAGGAAATTGTCAGAGAAGTGGAGAACTTTGAGAACAAGACCAAGTCCAACTTGGACGACACCGAGATAATAAACTTCGGAGACTCCGAAACCGTCAAGGAAACCCGCATAAGCATCCATTTGTCATCGTCAGAGAAATAAGAATACACTCGGTTCCTGATAGAATATGAGGATATCTTTGCTTGGTCATACGACGATATGATGGGGTTGAGCACATCCATAGTGGCTCACAAGTTACCTACAAATCCAATGTGTTCGCCAGTGAAGTAGAAACTCAGGAAATTCAAGCCAGACATGATCCTGAAAATCAAGGAGGGAGTCACCAAGCAGATCAAAGCCAAGGTCCTCAAAGAAGTTGAGTACCCAACCTGGTTGGCCAACATTGTAACGGTTCCAAAGAAAGATGGGAAAGTCAGAGTCTGTGTTGATTATCGGGATCTAAATAGAGCAAGTCCCAAGGATGATTTCCCGCTACCAAATATACACATTCTGATCGACAATTGCGCCAAGCATAAACTCCAGTCCTTTGTAGATTGCTTCGCAGGTTACCATCAGATTTGGATAGACGAAGAAGACACAAAGAAAACACCCTTCATTACACCATGGTGAGTGTATTGTTACAAAATGATGACGTTCGGACTAAAGAATGCTGGGGCCACCTACATGAGGGCTATGACAATGATCTTCCATGATATGATACATAAAGAGATAGAGGTATATGTTGACGATGTCATCATCAAATCCAAGAAGGCCACCGATCACATAGCAGATTTGAGGAAATATTTTGACCGACTGCGGAAGTACAATCTAAAGTTAAATCTCGCAAAGTGTGCACTCGAGGTTCCTGCCAGAAAATTTTTGGGATTCATCGTCAGTCGCCAAGGAATTAAGTTGGACCCGTCAAAGGTTAAAGCCATCCAGGAATTACCACCACCAAAAAGCAAGAAGGATGTGATGAGTTTCTTGAGATGCCTCAACTACATCATCCATTTCATAGAACAACCCATAGTAATATGTGAGCCGATTTTCAAATGCTTAAGAAGGATGCCACAACCAGTTGGACCGAGGATTTTCAAAAGAGTTTTGACAAAATCAAGGAATACTTGTCCACACAACCAGTCTTAGTCCCGCCAGAGCCTGGTAGACCACTGCTTTTCTACCTTGCAGTGTTAGATGGAGCCTTCAGTTGTGTTCAGGGACAACATGACAAGACGGGAAGAAAGGAGCAGGCCATAAACTACTTAAGAGAGAATTTCACTTCTTATGAAGCATGATACTCTCTGCTGGAACGCACTTGTTGTGCTCTAACCTGGATAGCTCAGAAGCTAAGGCACTACTTTTGTGCCTACACTACATATCTCATATCAAGGATGAATCCCCTGAAGTACGTCTTTCAGAAACCCATGCCTACTGGGAAGCTGGCCAAGTGGAAAATCTTGATGAGTGGGTTCGATATCATCTATATAACTCGGAAAGTAGTCAAGGGACAAGCATTAGCAGATCATTTGCTGAAAATCTTGTAGGAGAAGAATACGAACCCCTAAAAATGTATTTTTGTGATGAGGAGGTATCATTCGTAGGAGAAGATACTGCTGAAGCCTACGACGGTTAGAGATTGTTTTTCGATGGAGATGCAAATTTCAAATAGGTATCGGAACCGTCTTGGTATCGAAAATCGGTCAGCAGTATCCGGTGTCTGCAAAACTCAGATTTCCATGCACTAACAACATGGCGGAATATGAAGCTTGCATATTAGGGCTCAACTTGGCTGTTGATATGAATATTCAGGAACTGCTGGTAATCGGCCATTCATACCTGCTGTTACATCAAGTAAAAGGAGAATGGGCTACCAAGAATTCTAAAATACTGCCATATATGCATCATGTACAAGAAATGAAGAAGAGGTTCACAAAGATAGAATTCCGGCATGTCCTCAGAATTCAGAATAAATTCGCAGACGCATTGGCCACCTTGTCATCAATGATACAACATCCAGACAACAATTTCATCGATCCCATTCCGGTGAGGATCCATAATCAGCTAGTATATTGTGCTCATGTTGAAAAAGAAACAGACAAAAATCCCTGGTTCCACGACATCAAACAATATTTGACAAAAAAAAGAATACACGGAGCATGAAAACCATAATCAGAAACACACCCTTTGGAGATTGTCCAATCACTTCTTCCAAAGCGGAGGAAACTTGTACAGGAGAACTCCCGATCTGGGACAATTAAGATGTATTGACGCAAAAGAGGCTTCCAAATTGCTCGAGGAGATATATGTCAGAACCCGCGGCCCACATTGAATTGTTTTGTCTTAGCCAAGAAGATACTCAGGGCCGGATACTTTTGGATGACCATGGAAATAGACTGCATAGGGTACGTTCAGAAATGCTACCAATGCCAAATACATGCAGACATGATACGGGTGCCGCCAATCGAGTTTAATGCAACAAGCTCACCTTGTCCTTTTGCTGCCTTAGAAATGGATGTCATCAGCCCAATTGAGCCCACTGCTTCAAACGGGCACCGGTTAATTTTAGTGGCCATCAATTACTTCACCAAATAGGTTGAAGCTGTATCTTACAAAGCGGTAACCAAGAAACTCGTCGCGCATTTCGCCATAGATCGGATGGTGTGTCGATTTGGGGTTCCAGAGTCCATCATCACTAACAATGCCGCCAATGTCAACACCTATCTGATGAAAGACATGTGTGAAACTTTCAAAATCAAGCATAAGAATTCCACTTAATACAGGCCTTAAATAAATGCAGCAGTGGAGGCTGCCAACAAAAACATCAAGAATATACTAAGGAAAATGGTAGAGAATCACAACCAATGGCATGAGAAATTACCATTCACCTTACTGGGATACCGTACCACAGTCTGCACACCAACCGGGGTAACTCCCTATCTGCTGGTTTATGGTACCAAAGCTATCATTCTCGCCTAGGTAGAAATTCCTTCTTTAAGAATCATACAAGAAGCCTAACTCAGCAATGCAGAATGGATAAGGAACCGCTATGAGCAATTATCCCTCATAGACAGAAAGAGGATGAATGCAGTGTGTCACGGCCAGCTCTATCAGAGTAGAATGTCCAGGGCTTTCAATAAAAGGTTCGAACCAAGACAGTTCACGCCGGGGCAGCTGGTACTGAAACGGATCTTTCCACATTAAGATGAGGCCAAAGGGAACTTCTCTCCCAACTGGCAAGGTCCTTACATGGTTCACATAGTATTGACAGGAGGAGCGCTCATACTCGCAGAGACGGACGGAGAAATATGGCCAAAGCCTATCAATTCAGATGCAATCAAAAGATACTATGTGTAAACCATTTATGCTTCTTCATATGATGTAAATTGAACTATGCTCGACATGATTCCCGTTTAAGAGGGGATACGTAGGCAGCCCTGTGGGTTCGATCGCAATTCAATAAAATTTTCATTTTCCGCATAATCAGAAACATGGACAGAAGTTTGAGGTCCTCCTCAAAATTCCGAAGTAAGTTCAGTAAACCGCAGCGTAATGAACTATTACAAAACCCATCTAGTTAACCGGGGCATAATTTTGAGATGGACCCTCAAAATTCTACTGCAGAGGAAGTCGCAATGTCTCTAATTATGTCACAGTTATTGCTTTATCTAACTTATTTCTAAATTACATATTACTATGTCTTTGAAAACTATACATGCATGCTTTTGAAAGGAAACTTTACTTTTACCGAAATTCTACCCCGGACAACTTGAGCAGGATCCTCGGACAGAACGGAGCAACTCAAGCAAGCAAAGACACGAACCAACCTCCCCCGCAAAACTCACAATTTTTTTTTGGATGCAGTACTATGTCATCATTATAAGAATCGTTGCAACAACACAATCGTTATGCACGAAACACATTGTCACCTAAGAATACTTCACTCTTACTCGTACACTTGCATGAGGCTAAGCCTTGCTTCTCTAATTGCATAAGGTTAAGCACTGCCTTCTCTTTGCATGAGACTAAGCCTTGTCTCAATCTTGCATGAGGCTAAGCCCTAACTCTCCACTTGCATAAGGCTAAGCATTGCCTTCTCTTTGCATGTGACTAATCCTTGTCTCAATCTTGCACGAGGCTAAGCCCTACCTCTCTACTTGCATAAGGCTAAGCATTGCGTTCTCTTTGCATGATACTAAGTGTTGTCTCAATATTGCACGAGGCTAAGCGTTGCCTCTCTACTTACATAAGGCTAAGCACTGCCTTCTCTTTGCCTTAGACTAAGCCTTGTCTCAATCTTGCACGAGCCTAAGCCCTACCTCTCTATTTGCATAAGGATAAACCCTGCCTTCTCCTTGCATGAGGATAAGCCCTGCCTATCTATTTGCATGAGGCTAAGCCCTACCTCCCATTTACATAAGGCTAAGCACTTCCTTCTCTTTTCATTGGACTAAGCACCGTCCAGAATTCGCACGAGACTAAGCATTGTATCGCTCTTGCATTGCTCTCTTCTCTCGGGATAAGCTTTGCCCTCAACTTCATACAAGACTAAGCTTTGTCTTGTTACGTCTAGCATCATGTATCTGCACCTCATGGGCTGAAATATAGCCAACTTGTCTGTAGGCGTCATAGTCTGAAGGAACAATCTTCATAGCCGGAAGACATCATGCCATGACCTGAGGATCTCTCAAATTTGCACATCATTATTCAAAGGCGTCATGGTTCGAAGGCACCATTTTCATGGCCCGAGAACATCATTTCATGGCCTGCGAATCCCTTTTCTCACAACTCATAGACCGGGACGTCATGGTCTAAGGACATCATCCTCACCGTCCAAAGACAGTATTCATGGTCTGAAGGGAATTTGCATCATGTTTAGATTTGCGCAAATAATTTAGACATATGTGCTCGCAGTATACATTTGTAGACTTGCAGGTAAACCATGAGTAACAATCATCCCAACAGGAGCAATTCCGCTTTAGTTCCTTCAAATTATTCCAAACCTAATCGCTCACCCATAACCGTTTCAATCCCAAGTAATCCTACTCAGAACCTTTTGTCCGTTCTTGCGATGACTCCATCGCTTTATTCCAACGTTGGATATGGAACTACACACGGCCTGATTTCTGTAAAACCATGGATATCTAGGCATCTCGGAAATCGGAGTGCGGCCTATATCTTTCAAATCGCCATATTCGGTCTAAGTTGGTCATCATGTCTTTACCCGATAACTCTTTCATCCTTCCCGGGTAAAGAGGGGCAGATGTTGATACCCCATTTTTCCCATATATATTTTGTAAATACATATATACTTTCAAAATAGTGCATGAGCATCAACCAGTATTTTTTCACAATTTTCCATAATTTTTAAAGGCTTTTAATCAATTTATTCCGGCATTGCTATTATCTAAATAATTATTAACAGCATTACAAATAATTTTATAATAATTTATTACTTAATATTTATCATTTATATTCATATTAAGCTTTAAACATTTTATGTATAATTAAATTTGCATCTTTAGGCTATAATTGCAATATTTCGCAATAATAGGCACATATATGCATAATTACATTATTTACACAGGAAAAATGACTCTTTATATTTTTATAATTTTAAGTAATTATTTTAAATTATTTTCGTGCACAAATGACATTTTTGTTATTTTTAAATTATTATTATAAATTATTTTACGGGTTTAATTAGGTATTTAAAATCTAGCACATTTCCTAATTAATTTCAGACCTAGACCTAGACCAATACAACCTAATCCATTAACCATCCCTATACCCATACGCGTCCTAACCCAGTATCCATACCCTTCTACATTAACCCGCCCGGTCTAAAGCTTTAGTCTTAGCCGTTGTTCTCAAAAGATCAACGGCTCCCAACACCCCAACCCCTCTAACCCTAACCCATTTCTACCTACCGCCACCCTCAAACGCTCCCGTCTCCCTCCCCTTTCTCTTTGAAAACCCTAGCGCCGCACTCCCATTTCCCCCTTGATTCCTACCCAAAAATGGAATCATTTAGTGACTCGTTACCATATTTGATCATGTTTCTTTACCGCCTGTTTGTCTTTGACATTACTTAACTTGATCGCTTCAAATGGCAAGCTGATCTCGAGAGATTCAAACCAGATCTAGTTCAAAATCTCTTATATGTTGGTTATTTCCGTCTAGGTTCATCCTAATCTCTATGAGTACGAATATTTTCGTATCTTTTAGTTAAGGTTTTCAGATTCTTGATTCGAACCAGATTTGGTTCAACTTTAGTTTGTTTTTATTTTTCGTCTATATTCACTTTGTTACTCCTAAATCTGCCTATTTTTGTTAAATCTTTTACTTACCTAAACTACGGTTTTAACCTTCTTTAATAGAACCAGATTTGGTTCAATCTTATATTTTCTTTAATAACTTTCTATCTATGTTCTTTTTATCAGAACAAACGATTATTTGCCTTTATTGCTCTATCAATTTGTGTTTACTTAAAATTAGGGTTTTTTATATCTTAGTGGAATCAAATATAGGTTGATTGTGTTTATCTTTTTGAATAAAACTCCTGCCTAGGTTCATTATATGATATTTTTGTTTATTTTATGGTTCTCCTTTTGAATATTTTCTTGTCTACCTTATGTACTTTATTTTTATTGCCGATTCTAGCGTTTGAAATCTTCCACTGATTTACGATTACTCCTTTCTTTCTGGTATGATGTTGATGTTTTTCTTATTTACATTCAACCTACCATGCTTCCATTATTTCCTTACCTTATTTTCCTTGAGACTGCATGTTAATTGATACTTTCCTTATGTTGAGTGGTGCTCGCTTGATTACACGTTGTTATGGCTGTTAATTGATTGAATCCCGACTTTAATTGATTCTGAGAATTATTTTCATTCCTTATTTGGGTATGCTTGATTTATTCCCTTATTTGTCTGCCTAGGTGAACGTTATTTAAGACCTTTCCCTTCTCCCCTTGGAAAAATACTCGAACTCCCATACTCTGTCAAAAACACTTAAGCTCTCTTGTTTTAACTGTTGTGGCATACTCCCTTTATTTCTTACTTAACTGGTATGCTTGAACCTTTTGTAATTTTTATGATCATTTTGATTCTATGTTTCCCATTTGCATACTAGAGATCCTGCTTATAGGACTTTTCATTTAATTTTGTGCATTAGAAATCATGTCCATAGGATCTATACATGTTTTCAACAAATGTGTATAGATCTCATGGCTATAGGAATTTGTTGTTTGAGATAATTATCTTTCCTGGCAATCTGTTTAAATTCTGCCTATATACAATTAATAGGTATCATGCCTATATGACTAAAAATCAGTTTTAACCTTAGAGATCCTGCCTATAGGGATTAAATCAGTCTAGTTAATAGATATCATGCCTCTAGGACTAAAGTTCAGTTCTAAACTTAGAGATCCTGCCTATAAGGTTTAAGTCAATTCAGCATTTAGAAATCATGCATATAAGGTTTATGTCAATTCAGCATTTAGAAATAATGCATATAAGGTTTAAGTCAATTAAGAAACTAGAAAGCATGCCTATAGGATTGAAAAAGGAATAAAACCTATCTCTATAGATTAAAATCCGTGCTACGCCTAGAAATCATATCTATAGGTCAGCAATTAATCAGTTCATAGATATCATGCCTATAGAATCCTGTTGGTTGATTCTGAATTCATTCGCTACTGTCAAATACTTAGGCAATATTTCTGCAGGACTTAATATTGATTCTGGGTTTATAATTGTGACATATTACTGCCTGAAGTGCCCACATTCATGCTGAATAAAATCAGTAGGCAAACAAATAGTTCTTAATGCTCGCCTTAATAAAACTGTCTTTGCACTCTGTTTTTCTCACGTAGATGTCCTGCCTATAGGACTCCAAAGCTAATAAAGTTTGTTGATTCAATTGTGTGCTTTTGTTGTCTATGTGAGCCCATACTTGTTCTTTATCTGAAAGTCCTATTTGTTTTTGTCTGTCGCCAAGATTTCACATTTTAAGTAACATAGGTTGGTCTAGAACTATCCCAAATAGAGGTCCTAATACCTCCAAGGCCATAGGTAAGGGACGGGTAACAAACGCATAAGGAACGAGCTAGAAACTACTAGAGCACTTAAGTAATAACATAAATATAGTAATTGGGTAGTAAGGAGATGATAGTCCATGCGTTAATACTATGAGTAACACCCCGACTTGAGGGAGTTACAAAGTATTTTATGGAATGATCCTATAGGCTAAAAAACTTAGGACACCCTATACTCTTGTTTTAAAAAAATAGATTGAATATCGTATTTGTCCGAATCGCTTTCTCCCCTTTTTAGACTAATTCCCTTAATTTAAGTTCGCTGGGACCCACCGTTGTGGACCTCGAAGGTGGCTAACTCCTTCCCCTCAAGGTAATTTGAGCCCTTACCCGATCTCTAGTGATGTAAACTGGTTAAATGAGTTAATTTCTCTAGGTGCCTTAACGCACCTTAATCCGTTAGGTGGCGACTCTTCCAATTCAAAACCCATCCCGAAAAGGAGTTATCCCAAAATGTCGAAACCCGATTTCGTGAGAAAAAGGGGGCGCGACAGTCATGGAACCACGGATTTCCGTCACTTTCTTCTTCAATATGAGCATAATAAGCCAGTTGTTTATGATTTCCTATTGTGATAGTATCGATGAAGTTCTTGTATGGGTGTTGTATCATGGAAGATAAAGTGTCCAATGCATCATCGAACTCGTTCTGAATGGTCGAAACATGTTTGAACTCTATCTTCATGAACCTATTGATCAGCTCTTGCACACAGTACAAATATGGTAATATTTTTGTGTTCTTGGTAGCCCAATCTCTTAAAACATTTTTCACCAAAAGATCGGAATCTCCAATCACCAGCAATTCCTGAACATTCATGTCAATGGCTAACCTGAGTCCCAGGATGCAACCTCATATTCTTCCATATTTTTGGTACATGGAAACCTGAGTTTTACAGATACCGGATAGTGGTTGCCAGTTTCTGATACTAAGACAGCTCCGATACCAAATCCTTTGAAGTTTACAGCTCCATCGAAGAACAATCTCCAAATATCATATGCTTTGGTGTTATCTTCTCCTACGAATGATACCTCTTCGTCGGGAAAATACATTTTCAATGGTTCATATTCTCCGTCTACAGGACTTTCTGCCAAATGAACTGCCAACGCTTGCCCTTTGACTACCTTTTAAGTTACATAGATGATGTTGAATTCACTCAACAATATCTCCACTTTACTAACTTTCCCGTAGGCATGGGTTTCTGGAAGATGTATTTCAGCAGATCCATCCGTGATATGAGATATGTGGTGTATGCACATAAATAGTGCCTTAATTTTGAGCTATCCATGTAAAAGCGCAGCAGGTGCTCTCCAGCAAAGAGTACCGGGCTTCATAAGGTGTGAATTTCTTACTCAGATAATATATTGCCTGCTCCTTTCTTCCAGTCTCATCATGTTGTCCCATAATGCAACCAAAAGCCCCATCTAGTATGGACAAATAAAGCAGCAAACATCTTCTTGGTTCAGGTGGGACCAGGACAGGTGGTTTAGACAAATACTCCTTGATTTTGTCGGAGGCTTTTTGAAATTCTTCAATCCAGCTTGTTGCAGCAACTTTCTTCAAAATTTTGAAGATAGCTTTCAGATCATAATTGATTGTGCTATGAAATGGCTGATGTAGTTGAGTGCCCAAACTCATCACATCTTTCTTATTCTTCGGAGGTGACAAGTCCCGGATAGCTTTGACCTTTAATGGGTCCAATTCAATCCCTCGACGACTGATGATGAGTCCTAGCAATTTTCCAGCAGGGACTCCGAAGGAACACTTTGTAGGATTCAGTTTCAGATTGTACCTTCGAAGCTAATCAAGGAATTTCCTCAAGTCTGCTATATGATGTGTGCTTATTCTAGATTTGATGATGACATCATCCATGTACACCTCTATTTCCTTGTGTATCATGTCGTGGAAAATGGTTGGTATGGCTCTCATGTAAGTGGCTACAGCATTGTTCAAACTAAACAACATCATTTTATAGCAGTACATTCCACATAGTGTGATAAAGGCAGTTTTTTCGGCATCCTCTTCATCTATCCAGATCTGATGATACCCGCGAAGCAATCAACAAAGGACTGGAGTTCATGTTTGGCACATTTGTCGATCAGTATGTGTATATTGGGAAATGGGAAATCATCTTTAGGACTTATCATGTTTAAATATCGGTAATCAACACACACTCTGACTTACCCATATTTCTTCAGAACCATTACAATGTTGGCCAACCAAGTCGGATATTCACAACTTTGAGAACCTTGGCTTTGATTTTCTTGGTGACCTCCTCTTTGATCTTTAAACTCATATCTGACTTGAATTTTCTGAGCTTCTGTTTTACCGGTGGATACATGGGATCAGAAGGTAGCTTGTGAGCCATTATGGATGTGCTCAAACCAGTCATATCATTGTGGGACCATGCAAATATATCTTCATACTCTTTTAGGAGTCGGGCATACTCTATCATTATGTTGCGTTGTCTCATTACATGTCACAGTCGTAGGTTCATCGGGATAGGTGATAATAATGTTGTAGAGAGAAAAATGTAAAGAATAACAATAAAAAATAAAAATAGCAATGCATTAATAAAATCTTGAAAAACGTCAACAAGTACGACTCGATGACTCGAGCAATTATTTCAAGACAAAATACGGAAAATGTCTTAGATGCTCAAAAATTGCTTTAAAATAATTGATGTTAATTGCTAGGCTACTCAGTAACTCGACGGGCCAAGGATGGTGTAGCAGTCCAATTCTTGAGAATAGCTCCCTTTTCAACGGTCTGAATGTTAAGGTCTTCCTCCTCCTCCTCCTCAACTATCGCACTATAATCTATGTCTTCGTCATCCAGAAACAGCTTCCTTATACCAGCTAAGGCTTCATCTTCCTCAGACCCCCACATCATGTCAGCTTGATGAAATGTCTAGTGCAAATATGGTATTAGTTGTTCCAGCGGATAATAAGGACCGCGCCATGGTGGAGACCAATCTCGGTACGCTTGCCAAGTATATTCGTACCCAAGCTTGAAAATTGTTCCATGACGCTCTGGTTTTACCAATTTGGTGATCCCTTGGATATTCTTATCGAGACCCTTGCCAGGTTCATACCATGTCCATATCAGTTTGCTTTTTATTTTTTAGTTCCACTATTTTTCCTTTTCAATTGCATTGACGTGCTCAATGCGATGGTATGTTCCTTCACCCAGCTCTTCATGTTCTCGATGACTGGAATAGTCTGATTGGTATAGATGGGATTATTCCCATCTCCACGGATGATCACCTCCTAATGGTTCCATTCAAACTTCACATCATGATGAAGACTAGAAGTCACTTCCCCATCGGCATATATCCAGGGTCGTCCCAAAAATATATTGTAGGTAGCACATATATCTAGCACTTGAAACTCAATATCAAACCAGGTTGGGCCCATCTGTAGGCTGAGGTTGCTTTCTCCGATTGTGGCTCTTTGAGATCCATCATGTAAGGCCCCGGAAAATTTCACTAAGTAATTTAAGGTTTTCATGTGCCCAGGTAGGAAAATATATTGTATTTTAGGAGTTTTTGGGTTGAACAATACATTGGGGAATTGAAATTGTTTGACCTGGCGAGGCCAGGTGTAAGACCATCCTTTATCCTAATGAGGTCAGGCCTGTATCATGCTAAGACCAAGCTTTAGCATGGTGAGTCCACGTCTGTATCCCGGTCCGAAACTTCAGAGTATCCACTCTTTTATCACTATAACCCGACCCAACTTCATTAAATACAAGCAATGGGTCATTTTTGAGCAAAACAAACGTGATGATTTAGAGTGAGAAAAGGATACCTAGAACGAGAAAGTGATCTTCACCAAATCATCCTTCAATTCTTACAAAAATCTTTGAATATTAACAAGGAAAACAAACTAGATCTTCATCCTTGAGGTAAGATTCTACACTCTAACCCTTAATTTTTAATTCTAACTAAAATATGGGCAATTATCAAGAAAGTTCATGGGTATTGGAGTTGTTATCTTGCTTGCCTGTATTATCAACGGGTATAGGAACATTGTTGAGACAAAAATGGTGAAGGATGGGTTGTGGGTTGATGAAATCCTCTATAAAAGGACGTTAGAGACTTAATGCGCACCTAGTGTTTGATAGAATGCTCAAATGAGCTACAATCACGATCATCTTCCTAATTTTGTTTCAAATTGTTATATTTCTAAAATAGATTGAGGTTGCTAAGAATTTCGGAACATTGTAGAGTTTAAGGAAGCTCAATTGTGGTATGTATGGTTAAACACTCTTCTTCTTAGAACCCAATCCCCTGGTGTTCGAGTATTTGGTGTAAGTTCCTAACTTGATCATACTAGAATTGGCTGCCTTAATGTGTTATGTTGAGAATGTGTTTGAAATGAGGAATATAATTGAGAAAGGTTAAGAATTCATGTCAAGAGTCGAATAAATCTTGCTAACCTAATTTTTATGAAAAGCCTCCGTGTGATTAAGATTTTCCAAGGTTTTTTCCTTATGTGTGCAATGCCTTATATGATAGGATTTATTGACGCGGATGATACTGTTATTTGAATGTATAAAAAGGGAGAGATTTGAATTGTAAGATACAACCAAGTTCCAAGAACGGCTTATTAAATGAGGCTAATCGTGCCGTGTAATGAAAGATGGGAAGGAAATGTGACTTGGGTTGAGCAATTGAAAGGATGATATCTCAATTGAGATGGCCTAGCTGATCAGGCCATGATTAGACACCATGCCACACACATAAGGTTAATTGTGCTGGATTTATTGATTGAAATTGTGGATATGGTTGATGTCTCAAATGAGATGACCTAGTCGATCGGGTCGAGATCGGACTCCGTGTAGAAACACGACGATATTATGGATTGTGGCACATGGCACTAAGATAATCCACCTAACAAGATGGAAATTCAACCGGAAACTATATGATCCTTACTTGATGTTTTCGTATTTGGTTGAAGTTCTTATGGTACATTATGAATTCTTCCCCTTTGTTTCATTGTTCGTTCTATTAAGATTGGTGTTTAGCTTTACCTACTAGTACTAACGTCCTTTTTTCCCGGGGCACTACATCTTTAAATGGATGTAGGTGGTTCCATAGCAGACAGTGTTGATCGCAACTAGTGGCACGACCTCTTTCTAGTTGACTCAGTGAGCCCCACATCATTTCGGGGTCCTATATCTTTTGTATCTCATGTTCAACTTCTTATCATATTTTGAGGTATAGTCGGGGACTTGTTGTCGGCACTTTTGTAGAAATTTATTTTGTATCTACTTAGAGGCTCCGTAGAAATTGATGTGGGTTATATATGGGTGTTGGGAAGGTCAATGAATTATGTTGTGCTTTGGATTTCTGATTCACTAAATCGTAAGGCGTATGTACCTTAAAACTTAACAATGAGGTACCTAATGAATTAGCTTAATAATGTACTTGTATGATCTCTCATTATCTAATTGATGAAACCATGTCTCCTCTTGATCGTAAGTGAGTCGGATAGAATGTTTCTAACAGGCTTGCTCGGCCGGGTTCACTCGGTTGAGCGCCGGTCGCACTCCTCGGGCTTGGGGCATGACAAACTTACTATCGGAGCCTAAGGTTTTAAAATGCCCTAGGATGCCTTAGATCTGTGTCTACTAGAGTCCTTCTTATCGGTGTGTTGTCGACCACATCTATAAGTTGGAGGCTACATGGACATAGGAATGTCACCCTTCTTAAACATTCTAGATCGTGCGATAAAGCATGATTATAAGATTGTCTTCTAACTCGTGCGTTATGGTTCAAGGTAAGTTTAAACTCTCTTTTGTCTATTCCAAGTAATGTTGCCATATGACATGATAAATGGGCGAAGGCCTAAATAATATGGAGATGGCACGTGTATCATGTTGAACGAATGGTATGGAAGTATAAGATTAGTAAATACTACCATGAGCACACTTTATATGAGAAAAGTGACAAAAGTGATTATCCACCTTCAAATAGAGACTGACTTGATAAATGAGACCTAAGCTTAAATAGAACATGTGATGATGTGGGTAGTGTGGGAAGAATGTATATGATCCTGAGGTGTAAAAGAAAATTTGTTACATAAGAATGTCATATATGGAGCGCATGACCAGGAGATTAATGATGAGAATGTAAGTCTCTCACATGAGACAAGAAGTTATGAAAGGAGAGCCAATTGAACCCACAATGAGGAGACCCTTGTACTATGAAATTTATAAGAATCCAGAGATGTACGAAGTTTTGTTACACTCCTAAAGGATATTTACATGAGGAATTAGAATCCCAAGCCTGTGTGGCCAGATAAGAGTAGATCACTTATGGGATTAATATCGTGGCAACTTAAATCTCCCTAATAGTCGAACAAGAGACATGAGACACATGCCCCTCAAGTTGCTAAATTCAAGGCTTGTTTTGTTGAATTCATGCGTAGTCTAGAAAAGTGACAAGGGGTAACGTGATTCTCTGAAAGGATATGCTAATGATAGACCACTAGTACTCCAAGAATGTGGAAGGTTAAGGAAGATAAATTCTTCATACATGGCAATGTAAATGACAGGGCTAATGATCCTAAAAACTAAGAGTAACGTTTCTAAAGGGATTTTATACTTGTTAAAGAGTCAGGAACAATGGAACCCAAGGAAGTACTATAGGTCAAATGTGAAAGGTTGCGAGTTTTCGAATGGGCTAATCATGGATTTGCAATTTAACTAAAGTTTCAAGGCTTTAAGAAAGGAGGAACGAGTGGGAGAAATAAATGTGATGCTATAATAACCCAAGAGTGCATTTGGACTTGATCGAGGGCCTCTTAAGAATCTTACAAGCAAAGAAGTGTTAAGTGATACGCGGATGAACACACTTTCCCGCGGATATCCCAACAAGTGTCGAGAGATGAGCAGGATGAATTCCTAACTAAGAGAAAAGACCACATAACATACGGAAGAGTGCATATCTATTCCCTAATTAGGAAGAATGAGCGGAGAATAAATGGGAAGGAAATCTATAAATTGTGATCATCAAGGTTATCGTAAAATAGTTCGTACCAGAATGGTCGACTCGCCTAGAGAACTAGTGTTAATAGAAGGTATAAAGGACTAATTGCAATGCAACAGACTTAGGTGACACTGAATATCAACTAAAATTTCTAGAGGGATTTCATGTCTACATATGACAATGAAAAGTGAGACTACTGGCGTGAAGTGGAGGTATGATAAGCTCAACAAAACAGGCACATGATACTACGAGTTCATAGGAGGTAGACGAGTGTGTGGAACAATAAGGCTATCAACTATGCACTATGAGCAAAATGGAATGGGAATGAATGTTCCAGTTAGAAAGAAAAGATGGTACCAGCATATTGTCTAGGCCAAAGGGAGATAAAAAAGGGAAAGACAACACAATCTACCCAAAGGGCCAAAGGAAAAGGTTCCAAACAGATTGAGAGAGGATGAACACTTGTTATGGACCAGGCATGTTTAACATGGTAGATCTTAAACCACTATACCAGGAAACACTATTGGTAGCTACAATACTGGGAATAAGGTGATTTACTCATCAAGGATGGAATCATGTGGACTAAGTCTTACAGAGGAAAAATCAAAATTCGTTGATGAGGAATTCAGGAGGATCTCAAGTTTCAGAGAATGCCATGTTCGGGCTAATGACTCTTCCTAAATTGTATATATATAAAGGGTGTTGATATGTGTTTTAGGAGGTGTTTAACAGTAAAGATGTGTCGTGATAATGTTCACAAGGGAAGTGGAGTAGTTTCTTAAAATTCTGTAAGGCACATAAGGGGGAAAGAGGTTGGCTAAGAAAGGTCTGAGCACAATGTTACCTTACATCTGATACAAAGTCGTGCAGGTTGATGTTATCAGGGTGTGTGCACAAGCTAGAAGATGTTATCCACATGAAACAGAAGGTCCTATAAGAAACTCATCCAGTAATGCCTTTTGTTAAAAATTTAGAAGAGCAAGTTGCGAGTATTCATAGAGGATGGTAACCATATCAGGGAAATTATTGTAGAACTCGATTCCTAGGAGGTCTTATGTAAGATAAATGTGATAAACATGTTCCACTAATGATGCAACATGTTAAGGTGATAGTTTATGCCTCTAGTCAACTCAAGAATCATGGAAAGAACTATGCAGCACATGACTTAAAACTTGCAGCAGTGTTATTTGCATTAAAGATTTGGCGACATTGTCGGTATAGGGTCCATGTGGATATAGTCACAGACCATAAGAGCCTTCAATATATTTTCAAACATAAGGAATTGAATTTCTGGAAGAGAAGATAGTTGGAGTTACTCAAAGATTATGACATTGATATTCTGTATCACCCAGGAAAAGCCAATGTTATGGCGGATGCTCTTAGCTGGAAATCTATGGGTAGTTTGGCTCACTTGGAGGCACATCAAAGGCTGATTGGCCAACGAGGTTCATCGGTTGTCTAGTTTTGGAGTTCATCTTGCGAACTCTAGTGAAGGAGGAGTAATTGTGCAAAATAAGACTAAATCATCGCTTGTTGTGGATGTCAAAGAAAACCAATATGACGATCTATTTTTGGTACAGTTGAAGGAGGGTATTCATAGACATAAGACTACAGCTTTTTCTCTTGGCATGGATGATGGTACACTACGGTACCAAGGGCGACTATGTGTTCCAAATTTAGACGGTCTTCGGGAAAGAATCATGGCTGAAGCTCACACTTCTAGGTATTTTGTACACCCATGTTCTAAAAAATGTATCATGAACTCAAGGAAGTCTACTAGTGGGAAGATATGAAGAGGAATGTAGCGTACTTCGTGGTAAAATGTCCAAATCATCACCAAGAAAAGGCCGAACATCAAAGGCCCAATGGTTGGCTCGGAACATAAAAATAATTCCAATGTGAAAGTGGGAAATGATTAATATGGACTTTGTGGTATGACTTTCATGCACCTAGTGCAAGTTTGACTCAATTTGGGTAATTGTGGACCGACTCATGAAATCAACACACTTCTTGCCAGTTAAATCTTACGACACAGAGGAACAATATGATCAGTTGTATATCAAGGAAATATCCAGGTTTCTTGGAACTCTATTTTTTATTCATTTTTGATTGACGGGCACAGTTCACAGCTAACTTTTGGAAGAAATTTCAGCAATGTTTGGGTACTCAAGTAAATCTTACACAACCTTCCATCCACAGACCGGCGGGCAAGAAGAGTGGACTATTCAGATGCTTGGGGACATTTTGCGTGCTTGTGTTCTTGATTTTAAAGGAAGCTGAGATGATCATTTTATCACTCATAGAGTTTGCTTATAACAACATCTTTCATGCTAGTATACAGATGGAACCATTCGAGGCATTATATGGGAGGAGGTGTAGATCTTCTATTGGGTGGTTCGAAGTTGGAGAAGCTGAATTGGTAGAACTAGACCTCGTGCATCAAGCTATGGAAAAGGTTAAGATCATAAAGGAACAGTTGAAAACTGCTCAGGGTCGTCAAAAATCTTATTCGGATGTTTGTCGAAGAGACTTAGAGTTCAACGAAGATGATTGGGTGTTTTTGAAGATCTCCCCCCTTAAGGGTATTATGCATTTTGGAAAGAAAGGGAAATAGAGCCTGAGGTATGTCGGGCCCGTAAAAAATCATCCAGGTTGGGCAAGTGGCATACAATCTTGAGCTACCACCTGAGATGTCGTTAGTGCACCCAGTATTTCATGTGTCTATATTGAAGAAAGTAATCAGGGATCCGTCGCTTATCGTGTTAGATGAGACTATTGAGGTTAATGAATAACTATCATATGAAGACATTACAGTTTCCATTCTTGATAGGCAAGTCCGGAAGTGGAGAAGTAAAGAAATTGCCTCCGTGAAAGTGTTATGGCGAAACCAACGAGTTGAAGAGGCTACTTGGGAAGCCGAGTAAGAGATGATAAAGAAGTACCCTCATTTTTTCGAATAGCCATGTTGTAGTTTCTATGAAGTTACTTCCTGTAAATTTTGTATCACTTGTTCAGTTAATGTAAAGGTGTTCTATGAAATTGCTTTTATGTTGCTTATGAGGCCACGATTGGTGTTGTTTTGTGTTATGTTATGTCATTTTATCATATATATGTTGTTAGGGTGTGACGTTAGGGTGGTATTGATTATTCGGTGGCATATGGATAGGCCGAATTACAAAGGAAACTCTGCTGAAATTTCTAAAAAGTTTGGGAGTTAGTCAAAATTTGGGAGTTTGAGGTGTGTAAGAAGAGATAAGTTATGCTAAGCGTTTGGGGCGCACTTTACTTCTCATTCGAGGACGAATGATCCTAAGCGGGGGACAATGTAAGTCCCCGGAAAATTTCACTAGGTAATTTAAGGTTTTGTGGTGCCAAGGTAGGCTAATATATTGTATTTTCAGAGTTTTTGGGTTGAACAGTGCACTGGAGAGTTGAAATTATTTGACCTAGCGAGCCTAGGTGTAAGACCAGGCTTTAGATTGGCGAGGCCAGGTCTGTAGCCCGGTCCGGAACTTCGGAGTATCCATTCTTTTATCACTATAACCCGACCCAACTTTATTAAATACACGCAATGGATCATTTTTTAGCAAAAAAACATGATGCTTTATAGTGAGAGAACAAACCCTAGAGTGAGAAAGTGATCTTCACCAAATCATCCTTCAATTCTTACATAAATCTTTGAAGATTAACAAGGAAAACACACTAGATCTTCATCCTTGAGGTAAGATTCTACACCCTAACCCTTAATTTTGAATTCTAACTAAAAGATGGGCAATTATTAAGAAAATTCATGGATATTGGAGTTGTTATCTTTCTCGCATGTGTTATCAACGGGTATAGGAACATTATTGAGCCAAAAATGGTGAAGTATGGGTTGTGGGTTGATGAAATCCTCTATAAAAAGACCTTAGAGACTTAATGCACCTAGTGTTTGATAGAATGCTCAAATGAGTTAGAATCACGATCATCTTCCCAATTTTTTTCAAATTGTTATATTTCTAAAATAGATTGAGGTTGCTAAGAATTTCGGAACATTGTAGAGTTTAAGGAAGCTCAATTGAGGTATGTATGGCTAAATTCTCTTCTTCTTAGAACCGAATCCCCTGCTGTTCGAGTATTTGGTGTAGGTTTCTAACTTGATCATACTAGAATTGGCCACCTTAATGTGTTGTGTTGAGAGATTTTTGTTCAATAATTTATCTAAATTTTTATCGTGTCATCATGCTATTTGAGAATATGTTTGAAATGAGGAATATGATTTGAGAAAGGTTAAGAATTCGTGTCAATAGTAGAATAAAGCTTGCTAACCTAATTTGTATGAAAAGCCTCCGTTTGATTATGATTTTCCAAGCTTTTTTCCCTTATGTGAGCAATGCCTTATATGATAGGACTTATTGACGTGGATGATACTGTTATTTGAATGTATAAAAGGGAAAGATTTGAATTGTAACATACGACCAAGTTCCAAGAACGACTTAATAAATGAGGCTACTCGTGCCATGTAATGAAATATTGGGAGGAAATGTGAATTGGGTTGATCAATTGATAGGGTGATGTCTTAAGTGAGATGGCCTAGCTGATCGGGCCGTGATCGGACACCATGACGCACACATGGTGGTAATTGTGCTGGATTGATTGATTGAAATTGTGGATATGGTTGATGTCTCAAATGAGAATAGCTCCCTTTTTAGCGATCTGAATGGTAAGGTCTTCCTCCTCGTCCTCCTCCTCCTCTTCCTCCTCAACTATCGCACTACAATCCATGTCTTCGTCATCCGGAGATAGCTTCCTTATACCATCTAAGGCTTCATCTTCCTTAGACCCCCACATCATGTCAGTTTGATGAAATGTCTAGTGCAAATATGGTACTGGTTGTTCCAACAGATAATAAGGACTGCGCCATGGTGGCGACCAATCCCGGTAAGTATATTCGTACCCAAGTTTGAAAGTTGTACCATGACGCTTTAGTTGTATCGATTCTGTGATCCCTTAGAGACTCTTGTTGAGACCCTTGCCAGGTTCATACCCTTTCCATAGTATTATGCTTTCTATTTTGTTGCTCCACCATTTGTCCTTTTCAATTGCATTGACGTGCTCAATGCGATGGTATGTTTCTCCACCCAGCTTCTTCATGTTTTCGATGACTGGAACAGTCTGATTGGTATAGATGGAATTACTCCCATCTCCATGGATGATCACCTCATGCTGGTGCCATTCAAACATCACAGCATGATGCAGAGTAGAAACCACTACCCTATCGGCATGTATCCAGGGTCGTCACAACCATAGATTGTAGGTAGCACATATAGGTGCCATTCAAACTTCACATCATGATGCAGAGTAGAAACCACTACCCTATCGGCATGTATCCAGGGTCGTCACAAGCATAGATTGTAGTTAGCACATATATCCAGCACTTGAAACTCAACATCAAACCAGGTTGGGCCCATCTGTAGGATGAGGTTGATTTATCTAATTGTGGCTCTTTGAGATCCATCATGTATGGCCCCGAGAAATTTTCACGAAGTAATTTAAGGTTTTGTGGTGCTAAGAGAGGCTAATATATTGTATTTTAGGAGTTTTTGGGCTGAACAGTGCATTGGGGAGTTGAAATGGATGCTTAGCGGGGATCCTCGTACATGGTGAATAACCAAATTCCAATTGAAATGGAGTCTTTAGGATAAATCAATGAAATTTAGGAGGAATCAATGAGAGGACATCAATTCAAATCCTAGATTTTCGAATTGAGAGAGATATTGAGAGTTTTTTGACCTTGGCCAAGCCTGTAGCACGCTAAGACCAGGCTTTAGCCTGTCGAGGCCAGGTCTGTATCCCGGTCCGGAACATCGGTGTATCCATTATTGTATCACTATAACCCGACCCAACTTCATTAAATACAAGCAATGGGTCATTTTTGAGAAAAAAAACCTGATTCTTTAGAGTGAGAGAACGAACCCTAGAGTGAGAAAGTGATCTTCACCAAATCATCCTTCTGTTCTTACACAAATCATTGAATATTAACAAGGAAAACACACAGATCTTCATCCTTGAGGTAAGATTCTGCACCCTAAACCTTAATTTTGAATTCTAACTAAAAGATGGGCAATTATCAAGAATGTTCATGGGTATTGGAGTTGTTATCTTGCTTGCATGTGTTATCAACGGGTATAGCAACATTATTGAGCCAAAAATTGTGAAGAATGGGTTGTGGTTTGATGAAATACTCTATAAAAGGACGTTAGAGACTTAATGCGCACCTAGTGTTTGATAGAATGCTCAAGTGAGCTAGAATCACGATCATCTTCCTAATTTTGTTTCATTCTGGAACATCTTAGAGTTTAAGGAAGCTCAATTGAGGTATTTATGGATAAATACTCTTCTTCTTAGAACCCAATCCCCTGGTGTTAGAGTATTTGGTGTAAGTTCCTAACTTGATCATACTAGAATTGGCTGCTTTAATGTGTTATGTTGAGAATGTGTTTGAAATGAGGAATATGAGTTGAGAA
The DNA here is from genome assembly GCA_005239505.1 of Nicotiana paniculata. Taxonomy (NCBI): domain Eukaryota; kingdom Viridiplantae; phylum Streptophyta; class Magnoliopsida; order Solanales; family Solanaceae; genus Nicotiana; species Nicotiana paniculata. The sequence continues at coordinate 20,169 of ML325250.1, read as the reverse complement.
AGGTTAATAATTCGTGTCAAGAGTCGAATAAAGCTTGCTAACCTAATTTGTATGAAAAGCCTCCGTGTGATTAAGATTTTCCAAGCTTTTTCCCTTATGTGTGCAATGCCTTATATGATAGGAATTAATGACGTGGATGATACATTATTTGAATGTATAAAAAGGGAAAGATTTGAATTGTAAGATACGGCCAAGTGCCAAGAACGACTTAATAAATGAGGCTAATCGTTCCATGTAATGAAATATGGGGAGGAAATGTGAATTGGGTTTAACAATTGAAAGGATGATGTCTCAAGTGATATGGCCTAGCTGATGGGGCCGTTATCAGACACCATGCCGCACACATGGTGGTAACTGTGCTGGATACATTGATTGAAATTATTGATATGGTTGATGTCTCAAATGAGATGATCTAGTCTATCGGGTCGAGATCGGACTCCGTGTAGGAACATAGGGGTATTGTGGATTGTGGCACATGGCACTAAGATTATCGACCTAATAAGATGGAAATTGAATAGGAAACAATGTGATCCTTACTTGATGTTTTTGTATTTGGTTATAGCTTTTATTGTACATTATGACTGCTTCCCCTTTGTTTCATTGTTCGTTCTATTAATATTGGTGTTTAGCTTTACATACTAGTACTATTAGACAGTACTAATGCCCTTTTTGCTGGGGGCTCTACAGCTTTAAATAGATGTATGTTGTTCCATAGAAGACAGTGTAAAACGCAGCTAGTGGCACGCCCTCTTTCCAGCTGACTTGGTGATCCCCACATCATTTCTGGGTCTTATATCTTTTCTATCTCATGTTCACCTTCTTATCATACTTTGAGGTATAGCTGAGGCCTTGTCGGCGGCACTTTTGTAGCACTTTCTTTTGTATCTACTTAGAGGCTCCATAGACATTGATGTGGATTGTATATGGGTGTTGGGAAGGTCAATGAATTATGTTGTGCTTTGGATTTCCGTTTCACTATATCGTAAGTTGTATGTACCTTAAAACGTAACAATGAGGTACCTAATGAATTGGCTTAGTAATGTACTTGTATGATCTCCCGTTGTCTAATTGATGGAATCGTGTCTCCTCTATCGTAAGTGAGTCGGGTTGAATGTGTCTAATAGGCTTGCTTGGACGGGTTCACTTGGTTGAGCGTCGGTCATGCTCCTCGAGCTTGGGGCATAACACATCAAACGCCTTCACATTCAAGCTTCCTTCTCGTATCTCGTGTAGGCCTTTACCCAACCTCTTCAGAGTGGTCAGTTGAAATATATTGAGACTCGAAACCCCATCTATGAGGACTCTGGAGATGAATTTATCCTAAAATTGCAATGTGATATGTAGTGATATATTTTGACTTAGTCCTTCTGGCGGGAGCTCGTCTTCATGAAAAGTGATTTTGTGGCTTTCCAATACCTGCCCGACCATATAGGCCATTTCCCCACTAGTGATGTTGGTGGATACATAAGCTTCACTCATCACCTTCATCACGGCATTCTTGTGTGTTTCAGAGTTTTGTAGCAGTGATAAGATATATATCTGAGCGGGAGTTTTGTTCAAATGGATAACCACAAAGTATTCTCTTGCTTGTTCTTTTCTCCAAAGGTCGCCAGGGCCAATCTCAACAACAGGCAACTTAGATGCAGCTTCTTTGCTTGTTCCTCCCAAGTGCTCTAGTGTAAAAACCCTGCCAGTTCTAGTCATGCCTTATTCTGTACTTGTTTCTTCCATTCTCGCTTTTCCTTTTCTTCTCGCTTCCGCAACATAATTCCATGGTATAGCATTAGACTTATAAGATGGTGTGGGTGCTACCATCATAGTGAAGGGTGTGGTTACCTTCACTTCAAACGGTGCTGGAACAATTACCTCAACTTCAAATGGTTTTTGGGTTTGTACTACAATGGGCGTGAGGGTGACTGGAGATATTTTAGGATCATCCCCCTCCCGTATAAGTCCAATTGACCCCTTCAGATCCCATTCTTCATCGGTCCCTTTAACATTCACTCCCTCACCTCTATGATCCGGGAGATGATTCGAACATTAGGTGCGGTTTCTTTTGCATGTATGACTTTGGTGTCGATCAATGTATGAATCTTGTCCTTCAAAGTGCGACACTCATCAATGGTATGGCCCTTCATGCCTGACTGATAAGCACATGTCTTGTTTGGGTTAATCCACTGAGAAGAGTTTTCCATAGCAACAACAAGTATGGGAGTGACATAACCAGCAACTTACAGTCTCTCATATAGTTGGTCTATGGGTTCAGCGATAGGAGTGTATTGTATGGGTGGTCTGTGGTCGAAGTTTGGTCTTGGTTTTTGGTAATTTTTATGGGCGGATGGTGGTGAGTGATAATATGCGAGTTGGGTGTTATGGGCGTGGTAGGTGGTAGCAGGTTGTTGGTATCTGCGGGTGAGGGCTGGTATGTGGGTAGAGATGTTTGGTATGTGAGAGGATACTTAGGACCCTGGGCCACCATTACATCACCCACGTCTTTCTTCTTAGAGATACCTCCTGACTGCAAAGCTTTATTTGTGGCCCATACTGCTTCAAAAATTTTCACCATTCCACTCTTAATTCCTTATTCTATTCTTTCTCCCAGCTTGATGATGTTAGAGAATTTATAACCATCAGCCTTTCATAGTACTGCAGATCTTGAGCTCTAGCGAATAACTTATTCATTTGTTCTTCTTCAAGCGCTGGCCTTACCTTTGCAGCTTCAGATCTCCACCAAGTGGCGTACTTGCGGAAAGTTTTTGTTGGTTTCTTCTTTAGATTTTGAATGTAGAAAATGTCTGGTGAATTTTCTATTTTGAACCTGAATCGGTCCATGAAGTCAGACGCCATGCTCACCTAGTTAACCCAGTTCTTTGGGTTCTGACTGATGTACCAAGATAAAGCATCTCCTGTGAGGCTTCTCATGAACAACTTCATACAGATTCGATCATCTTTGCCCACTCCTACAAGTTTGTCACAATATGTCCATAAATGTACCTTCGGATCACCAGTTCCATCGAACATTTTGAACTTGGGAGGTTGGTAATCCTCTGAAAGTTCCACATCTGGTTGAATGGACAAATCCTCATAATTCAAACCTTCAATGCCCTTACCACCTTCGACGCTTTGAACTCTGCCAGTGAGCTTCTTGAGTTCATTTGACATGTTCTTGATGAGCAGGTCCTTCTCGGTTGATTCTGGTATATATAGGGTTTGTTGTGGGGTGTGGGGTAAATTTCCACATATATGGGATTGCTTTGATGAACTCCGGGCATCTGGGCATAAGGGTGTTCATTGGTTGAGTTTTAGGGATCAGGAGCAGGTTGTGGTGCATTCCGGGGAGTGTGATAAGTGGTAGTTTACGGGTATTGAGTTGGGTAATGGAGGTGTTGTTGAGGAGTAGGTACTGGTGGAGGGTTAAGGTTTTGAGGAGGTGTGGGGTACTGGTGTGGCGCAGGAGGATTTGGTAGCGGGTTTTATTTTTGTGTGTTTTGTTGTGGCGTTTAGTTTTGGGTATTTGGATTTTGTTGGTTAATATCATGGACGTTGGTGAGAGAGAGATTTGCCAACTTTTGGACCTGCTAGAGTTCTCCTTGTAACTCCAAGATCTTCTATTCCAGACATAAGACTAGTTCATTCTGGGTCGGAGTACTTCGACCATCGGAGGTATCACATTTTCTGCTATAGTAGCATTGTCTTTTCTGATACCGCTTAAATCATCCATTTTTCCTCTCCCTTTGCATCTGCCTTTAGTATCACTTAGTGGAGGAGGAGGTGGAGGACCTCTGGATCTAGTGTGATATGCGGATGATGCCAGTAGGCACGAGCCAACCTTGGGGAATGGGAATAATCAAAATAAGGAAAAACAAAAAAAATGTAACCAAGTCAATAAGGATATTGAAAGACTGTTCGCAATATTAAATATGTTTTGCAAAATCACGTAATAAATTACATCCTAATTTGGGGGACCTCGTTGTGACCGAGTAGGCCTAAGCGATACATAGACTTGGAGGAAAAATTGATGCCAACAATTGCATCATTTCGTTAATGCAAAAATGAATCAAATCGACAATAATAAGAAGTTACTAATGGAATTTTCCTTATTAAAATCAAAATCTAAAGCAAATCTAGAAAGCAGTAAAGAAAATCATTTCCTAATCTACTCGGCCCCAGAAGGACCTTCCCCGTTCTTGGTTCTCTTGACTCCATCAATCAGGTTCCCCAGGTCGCGCATATCTAACAATAGGTAAGCCTTTGCTAGATGCCCTCCTTCATTGCCATTCGCGTTCTGACAATCTGAGAGTCTCTTCCTCATCTTTCCCTCAAGGTCCATCAACCCTTGCTCCAAATATTCCAATCTCTCTGTTGATTTAGTGCAAATTTCCCTCCATTCGTTAATCGTTTCCATGTCCAGTTTGTGTTGTTCCAGATGCCTAGCTTCTGACTCGAAGACCCTTTTGCATAATCTCCTATACTTGACTTGTGCTTCAGTAGCGTCATTACGATCCTATTTTTCAGATTAATTCCCGTCTTTACATCTCCTTCTATATCATCTACCAGCCATGATGGATAGAAGTACACATAGTCGGCATGATACATGTCTGGTTCGATAGTATCCATTTCCACGATGACCTTATGGTTCCACATATGTTGTGCCTCGAACTTGAATGTAATGACGCCCCCTTTAAAATCTTCTTTGTACTGGACCATGCTGGAAACCAGAGGTATAACATATTTTCTTCCCGCTTGTCTCATTACCCTTATAGGAGAATAATTATAGATACCCCTCAACCCGATAAATACCAGATGAGTACTCTCTCTTGAGCTAATAATGAATTCACTGCTAGGAAACCATTCAAACATCCAATGTACCTGCTCGTATGTCAGATTGCTGAAGAAATTTACCCAACTTACAGCATTTCCAGGTTGTGCAAACATGTCTGGGATAAATGTCATTTTCTTTGGATGCTGGTAAGCTATGTAGTCATTCAACAGTCGTCACAAAAGCTTTTGGCGATATTCTCCCTTCTAAAAATGTTCCAATAACTAGACTTGCAGTAACATATTACAACCTTCGAAGTGCCCAAATCCTTGTTTGCACCGATATAAGGTGCGTTACATTTCAGCTAAGATCATGGGGATGATAGTATAGGTTTGTCCCTCGATGCCTTCCATCTAAGTCTTGGATACCATGGCTAGACGAGTGTGGATCCTTCCCCTTTCATTTGAAATATCAACAACCCCAAGAAGCAGACAATGAACACATAAACTCGACGGTGTGTCCAACCCAAAGAAGTAATGGCGAGTTCATCATGATGAAGGCGATATGACTTGATGTTCCCATAACGCTCATAAAGGAATTCAAATAGAATATATGACTCATCTCGTCATTTTTCTTGAAACCTAACATTTTTAGAAAACCGTGAGGGGTGAAATTCTCTGGCACTAACAACCCTGGACTATCTCATGGTAGCTTAGCGAAGTCTCCTATTTCTTCTAGGAGAGGAGTCATTTCTATGTCACCAAGCGGAAGACGGCCCTTTTCTCATCCCAAAACATGGTAGCGGACTCGATCAATTCCCTATTTTGTTGGATGTCTAGCAAGGACAAAAAATTACTAAGGAACCTTCTCACATGATTCTTGTTGCAAGGCACGAGATTTTTCCACCAATCAAGTAACAGAGGTGGGATATTTTCAACCATGCCAAACCTGGGGACTTCGTGCTTCATTCTCTGCAAGCAAATGAAGTTAGCCATTTCCCCCTCCAGATCCGACCATTTACACAATAACGGTCAATATATTGGCACATTTTCTCGAAGAAATGCACATAACATGGTAGTGTCCATTGAGATCGTGCAATTCCCGTCAGACATTGGACAAGGCTTATCTTAGTGGGCTATTACGTTAAAAACGGCATAGCCCGTACTAGGTTTAACATGATGCATGTACATTTGATATTGGATTAAGGTTTATATAATGGTCTGACTAGTACTCCCAAGCGGACAACTTGAGAGGGAAAGGCATGGGACCGTCGAGTGCACTGTTGATCGACTAGTCTACCGCAAATAAGCCTTTCCGATTTTAAAAAGGGTAATTTTGGAAGAGCGCGGACACTCATCAAGCACCGCTTCATTGATAATCGGCACGAGTAGAGTATGATGTAGAGCATGCTTTATGCAGATATAATCACATTGCCAAGTATTTGCATGATAAACACGTAAAAGCAATAAATATAGTATTAAGGTAAGACATGAAAACATAAAAAAAGAAAGGCAAAGAAAGAATTTAGTTTATGGAATATATGTGAAAATTGCAATAGAGAAAGTAAGGGAGTAGGGATGGAGAGGCATTATATAGTAGTCATTAAACAAAATGAAGAGCAGTCATAGAAAATAATGGCGAACGGGAAATGGATGTTCTTGTTATAAAAAATTTAAACGAATAAAGGTGGAGAAAGGAAGGGATGTGCATCCACATAACCCAAGTTAATTATGGTAGAGCCTAAGTATTTCCCCAGAAGAGTCGCCACACTGTCGCGCCCCGTTTTCTGGCAAAAGTTGTTTTCGACGTTATGACAACTCTTTTGGAGGGGAGGTAGAGTGCTAAAAGAAGAAGAGCGCACCTAACAATTTTTTAGATGCGTTAGGGCGCCTATTATGAAGATAACTCTCTTTGACTAGTCAATGCCACCAAATATCGGGTAAGGGCTCAAATTACCTCAAAGAGAAGGTGTTAGGAACTCTTCGAGATCCACAATTGTGTGTCCCGGCCGAACTTAAGACTATGTGGATTATAAAGGGATTAACGGTCCAATGAATTTATTATAACACGATGAGAAAAAATACAAGGATATAACTATAACGGTCTGTATTAGATGACTAAATGTATAAAGAAGTGAAGAAGGAGGGTCCTAACTTTTTTAGACTAAAGGATCACCTCGTGCAACATAAATAATACTTTGCAACTCCCTTGAGATAGGGAGTTACTCATATTATTCAGCAGGCACAGACTATCATCTCATTCTACCCGATTACTATGTTAAAGTTGTTTACCTAACTACGCTCTAATTAAATTCTAAGTCGTATCCTATGTGTGCACTACCCGTACCATGCCTATGGTCCTGGAGCATTGGACCTCTATTTGGGTGGTTCTAGACTTTACCTAGGCTGCTCAAAATGATAAAACTAGGCGACATACAAAACAAGTTGGACTTCATGTAAGGGAAGTCAAGGGCTCAGGTTAGCCTCCACACTTAGACAACATATGCACACAAACAGATTTTTCGCGTTAAGCATCAGACAGCTTCAGAATTCAGGAAAATTAAAGTCATTAAGCCCTATGGACATGGTTTCTACGTGACTCTTAATTCCAATATCGCATATATAACATTACTACTCTTAGTGAGGATGCAGTAGGCCATTTACGAACTTTAGAGTTGTTAAAGCAGGTTTTATAGATACCAGTTTTAGAAAAGTGACATTGTCCTATAGGCATGATTTCTAGTAGCAGTGTAGCTAAACAATGAAAACAGTTCTGAGAGCCCGGCCTTGATTTTATAACACATTACTCCTATAACCATGTTATCTAGGCGGAGCAATATGATAACAATAACAGTAGCTAACTGGTTGATTAAGGTCTTATGGACATAATTTCTAGGTGAAATTAGTAGAACATAAGCTAGTATAATCCTATAGGCAAGGCATCTAATGAATATGCTGAAGTTTTACAAATCGAAGGAATGTTTATTGACATTTGTATCCTATAGACATATTGTCTAGTAACCCATAGCAGTAGTCATAGGAATAAATAAAGCAAAAAATTGTGTGATTCTCTTAATGGCATGATTTCTACTAGTGTACATGGAGATTGAATGAATAGCATATATGGCAGGTTGGATAAGATAACAAGTGAAGCATACGAATCTTATAGGCATGCTTTTCTATCCTTTCATGCAAACATTCAAGTATGCCCGTTTCCCCAATTTCACTAACACCCCAATTGCTTATTACAAAATTATTAAAGACCCAGTAATGAATGTAATCACAAAATATTATACAAGCAATAACAGTAAGCCCGTAGCAGGCCCAAAAGGAGATAGCCAGCATTGTCTGGGCCTTCAACAACTCTTTTTCCATACATAGCATACCCAGATTCCAAAAGAGGACTATATTCATCACCATAGCCCAGAAACCATAGAGGAACTCAAACCAAAACCAACCAGCCATAGATTGCATTCATCAGTTAAACAAACTAGTTTGCATATTCAGTAGATAGAATGAGAAAGAACTGAGTTTGAGATAACTCGGGTCTCAATAGTAAGGAGAGTGGCCAAAGAACCTCAATTCCTAGTGTGTCAGAGTTCACAAGGGTCTCGAACGGACCCCGAGCAGTGCTTACACTACGGAGTCCAATAGAGAGTCTTAGTGGCCTTGGCTTTCAGCCGGCCAAGAGTGGTAGATTCAGAATAATGTAGGTAAACAGAGTGAGAACAATGACTAAGGGACAGAATTTGAAGAGATATACTCGTATTTTAGAAAAGCATGCATAGCAAAGTTGTCTAAACACAGAATATGCTAGTTAAGAAGGTCAAAAGGACTTAGAGGCAGGTTGCTATTATAGGTTCAAACACTTAGCAAGAAGTAACACATTGGCAGAAACACATTGAAAGAGTTATGGAAGAAACAGGCTCCCTGAGATTACAATATTAGTAAATAAAGATGCATAATGCCAAACAAGTCTCAGTAGAGCACTAACTTAGAAGGTTTAAAGCTCAAGGGTCCAATTTACATTATGAAGCAAAACAATATTAAACATGGTCAGGAAACATAAATTAAGATATCTATTCCAAAGGTGCCAAATAATCACTAAGGCTACAAAGTCATGCAAACCAAAGACATACTGAGGAACACATTAACAAGAGAGCAAGTCATAGCCGAAGTGAAGGTCTTAACATAGATTAGAACACATCGCAGATGCAATTCAACCCTTACAAGGATTCATACCATATTTGGAAAGAAAGCTCATGTCAAATAGCATATGTAGACATTCAGGTATCAACACATCAGGCTAATATGAACTTAAGGGGGTCTAAATCATTCAGGTGAAGCATATTCAAACAACATATCTCAGAAACGGTAGCTTTAGGTAAAATTAAATACTAAAGAGGATCAAAACAATTGCAAAACTAACAAGGTTGCACACAGAAGTAGCCTATAAACACATTAAGCATGAATTTCAATGGTAAGAATATGCAAATCATAAACACATAAGAATGAAATTACAAAAGCCAAGTGACTTACCAGTTAACGGACAATAAGAAAGAACAAATTCCATAATATTCTGAATATCAACAAAGAGAAAAAGGTATAGAACAAGGTATAGAACAAGAGAATGAGAGAACGATAAAGTAATATCTTCATTTTTAGTGAATTTAGCGGTTAAAGGTCTGTCTCAAAGAGGAATGGGGAGGGGTTTATATAGTTGTTAATCAGCCGAGTAAATAAAGAAAGAAATCAATCAAATATGAACAAAGAAAAGGAAAAACATACATGCAATCATAAAGCAACTAGTAAAGGAAAGAAATTGAAAATCAAACCTAATTTGGGTTCAACATTTGACAATCCGTCTACTGGTATGAGAAAATAATGATTCTTCCATGTATATGGACGAGATATTGTCCAGATCCTAGCGATTGAAGTTGAACGGCCCGAATCTGAGAGATGGTACGTGCCATGTTTAGGAAAGTACTAAGTGATATCATAGTCTTGCAGTTAATACTGAGATAACATATAAAAGGCAAGAAAATAATGGAAGGAATCCATGATTGAGACGGATTCAGAGAAGTATGAGAGGGCGGATAGGGTTTTTGAGAAGAGGAGAAGAGAGGATTTAGGGGTGGGGTCTTAGAGAAAATGATAGGGTTTTGGGGCGGGTTTGGTTAATTAAGAGGGTCGTTGATCTTGACAGATCAACGGCCAAGATTTAAAATAAACAAGGCGTCTCATAAAAATGGGTACCGACCGGGTCTATTAAACGCTCATTTGGCTTTGGGCTGGGGACTATTGGGCTAAGGATAATGGGCCAATTTTTGGTCCGAAAATTAGTTTAAAACTGGGCTACTATTTAAATACACAAAATTTGTCAAACATAATTTATAAAAAATTCTTAATAAATAAATAAATATTTTATTTGTGCGCTAAAATGATTAAAATAATAACTTAGTATTATAAAAATATTATTTTGATACAAATAATATAAATAAAGAGCATTTATGTATGAGTATGAGCTATTACTGCAAAATTGTGCTAAAAGATTTAAAAATACTAATGTAATTATATAAAATTAAGTAACAATATTTGAAACATGTACTATAGGTGCAAATTATATTTTTAGGTGACTAAGCATCCCAAAATAACTTGAAGGAGTAATTAATCAGTATTCAAGTAATTTAAATGCAAGAAAATTAATTTTAAAGTTATAAAACCCATGAGAAAATTATAAAATATTTGTATAAATCTTGTAAATTAAGTAATGACATCTTGAAAAAAAATATATATACTATTTGAAAAAATATGAGGGCAAAATTAGGTATCAACAATGTGCGCATACGAATGCATGGAAAGAATTCAAGAGTTACGTTCAAGCTGAATTAATGTCGCAGGATAAGGAAAGAAAGATGGGAAGTATATCCTAAATGCCATGTAGCCTCTCAAAGATAGGTATGGAGTCATCATACCGATCTGCAAGACTCTACTAGTCACTTGCTCATGACTTGTAGAACCTATGAACCTAGAGCTCTTATATCAACTTGCCACGACCCCAAAACCACTAGTCGTGATGGCAGCTAATCCAACCTGCTAGGTAAGACAACTAATAACTATCCAATTCCAATAATATTGAAAAGACAATAAAGTAAAGACATTATCTGCATTTTATACATTTCCCAAGGACTAGTAGTACAAATCATGAGCTTCTTATAATAGAGTTTACAAAGCTGAAATAAAATAAATACATCGTCTATTTGAAAAGTACATAAACAGAGTGTTATAGACATAAAGCTACCATGAACAAGGAGAGCTACAACCGGGACGAGGGTACATCTGCAATCCAGCTCCCACCGAACACAGTAACATCAGCAGCCAACATCTGCACGCAAGGTGCAGAAGTGTGGTATGAGTACAACCAACCCAATATACTCAGTAAGTAACAAACCTAACCTTAGGTTGAAAGGAGTGACAAGCTAACACAAGGTTGGGTCAAATACCAATATTCCACAACAGTTCATAACAGCATAGTACAAGTAATAAAATAGGTATCTCAGAAATAAAATGCTCAGCTTGTTCACAGTTCTAGGAAAAATGGATCTCTATGCCTATATGTCATGTGTGCATGCAAATGCCATGTATCTCACATATGAATCATGTACTCACACTCTCAGAGTACTCAATCTCATTGTCTCACACTTTTCACTCATCATGCTCAACCACTCGGAACTATATATGGCCCATACGGCCCAGGGAAGATTCATCCCGGAATATATATATCACTGACCATCAGTCACTTAGTACCGATGAAGGCCAATCCGGTCCCATGGAGAAGAAACATCTCCAGGTATATATAAATGCTCAGTACACTCAATCACTCAGCAACAATACCCATTGCAGTGTGCAGCCCGATCCACATATATATAGTCGACTGCGCTCACTGGGGCTGTGCAGACTCCGGAGGAGCTCCTTCAGCCCAAGCGCTATATCGCTGCGACGTACAGCCCAATCCCATAAATATAATCAATATATCACTACATCATGCAGCCCGATCCCATAAATATAATCAATATATCACTGCGGTGTGCAGCCTGATCCCATAAATATAATCAATATATCGCTGCAGTGTGCATCCCGATCCCATAAAGTATAATCAATATAATATGTTGCGGCGTGCAGCCCGATCCCATAATGTCACTCTCACTTAGGCCCCCAGCCTCCCTCAGCTATCAATCTCTCCAGTCTCACTCACGGGCACACAATGTCATGAAACTAGCCCGACAACAATGATATGATGTTTAAATAAACAACAACTGAGACTGAGATATGATATGGATGCATGAATATGACTGAGTATGAAATATCAATGAAATCAGTGAGATGATAGCAAGAAACGACAACTATGGATCCTAACAACATCAGCATGAATCCTAAACATGATATTTAGCATGATTGACAACTCAATTACTTTATCACATGGTGAAAACAAATATATCAACAAACTAGGGCCATTATACGGTGCCATGGAAACAATGGATCCACAACTCAAAGGGTGCACTCCCACACGCCTGTCACCTAGCTTGTGCGTCACCTCAATACCAATCACATAACACGTATTACTGGGCCCATACCCTCAGCACTAAGTTTAGAAGAGTTACTTATCTTGAACAAGCATATACCAATGTCGAGAAAAACAAGCGATGCATCAAAGATGCCATCACGTGTAGTGACCTCTTAACGGCTCAAAACTAGCCAAAAGCAACTCAAATACACCAAATTCAGACTAAGGAGACAATTCCAAATGATAAAAATTGAATCCTCAATCAAAGCCCAAGCCAAAACTCACACTCGAGCTCGTATCTCGGAACCCAACCAAACTCACAAAATCCGACAACTCATTCAATTACAAGTCCAACCATACTAGTTTCACTCAAATCTGACTCCAATTCGATGTTCAAAACTCAAAAACTCATATTATGAAATTTTAGGCCAAAACACCCAATTTCTCTTTAAAATTTATCAACCAATTGCCAAAAATGAAGATAGATTCGTGGAATAAGGTCAAAACCAAGTGTAGAATACTTACCCCAAACCGTGTGATGAAAATCGCTCCATAAATCGCCTCAGTCTGACCTTACAAATGTAAAAATGAAGCCAAAATCGTGAACCCTTGTATTTAACATTTGCTCAGCACTTTCGCATCTGCGACCACCGTTTTTGTAGTAAAGCTTCTCTTCTGCGAAACAACCTAACTGAGGAATTCCTCGCACCTGCAGTCTTTAAGCCGCTTCTGCGATCGTGCTTCTGCGCACTTGAACCGCATCTGCAGTTGCATAGGTGTGTCCAAGAATCCGCACATGTGATCCTCATGCCCAGCTCCCTTTCTCACTTATGAGACCCCTCTAACACTTCAGCAGCCATCGAACCTGTGAAAAACCAGCCGCAGGTGCGATCACACTAAAACCAGTAGCCACCAGCCTTAATCAAAATTTCCAAAATGTTCTGAACCTCGCCCGAAACTCACCCGAGATCCTCGGGACCCTGTCCGAACATGACAACAAGTTCCATATCACAAGATGGACCTACTAGAGGACTCATAACACACATAACAACATCAAAACAACAAATCGCCCCTCAAATCGAAATCTATGAACTTTGAACTTTCAAGTTCCAAAACTCGCGTTGAAACATATTAAACCATCCGGAATGAACCCAAATTTTGCACACAAGTCCCAAATGACATGACAAAGATATTCCAATTCCCGAAACTATAATCTGAATCTGATATCCTCAAAGTCAACTTCCGGTCAAACTTATGAACTTTCCAAACCTTCAAATTTCAATATTTTGCCAACTTGTGCCGAAACCTTCTAGAAACATCCAACTGAAAATCCGGGCATACGCCTGAGTCCAAAATCACCATCCAGACCTAACGAAACCATCAAAAGTCCGTTCCGGGGTCAAATTCATAAAAAGTCAAACTCAATCAACTATTTCCACTTAAAGCTTCAACAATGAGATTCATTCTTCCAGACCGATTCCGAATAGCCTGAAAATCAAAACCAATGATTCACATAATTCATAATACATCATAAAAAAATATTCATTCTTGTAAACTATCGAGTAAAGTGAAAATGCTCAAAATGACCGGTCGGGCCGTTACAATGTGCCTAAAAAGAAGGGATGACTGTGGTTGATAATGAAACAAATGAGATAATTCCTACTCGCACTGTGACGGGGTGGAGAGTTTGCATTGATATAGAAATCTCAACAAAGAAACCCGCAAGGACCACTTCTCTCTTCCATTCATTTACCAAATGTTCGACAGATTGACGGGGCATGATTATTATTGCTTCCTTGATGGTTTTTCGGGGTACAACCAGATCGTCATATGCCCAGAGGATCAGGAGAAGACCACTTTCACTTGTCTGTATGGCACTTTCGCCTTCAAGCGAATGTTTTTTGGTTTTTGTAATGCACCGGCTACTTTCTAGAGATGCATGATGGCTATTTTTAGCGATATGGTGGAAAATTTGTGGAAATTTTTATGTATGATATTTCAGTCTTCGGATCTTCTTATGATGATTTTTTGAATAATTTGAGCAAGGTGTTGGCCCGTTGTGAATAAACAAATCTGGTATTGAATTGGAAAAAATGCCATTTTATGGTGCAGGAAGGCATCGTGTTGGGTCACAGAGTGTCTAGGAGCGGCATTGAAGTTGATAAGGCAAAGGTGGAAGCGATTGAAAATTACCTCCACCCATTTCTGTGAAGGGTGTCTGGATTTTCCTGGGACACGCGAGATTCTAATGATGCTTTATAAAAGATTTTTTGAAATTGCTACTCATTTGTGCAGGTTTCTTAAAAAAGATGTAACTTTCAATTTTGACGACTCCTGCCTGAAAGCATTCGAGGATGTCAAAAAGAAGTTGGTGGTTGCCCCCATTATTGCCGAAGCTGATTGATCCTTAACATTTGAGCTTATGTGTGATGCAAGTGACCATGCTATTAGGGAAGTGCTAGGACAGAGGAAGGAAAAAATATTTTATTCCATCTACTATGTGAGTAAGACTTTTGATGATGCGCAGTTGAATTACACAACCACTAAAACGGGGTTGTTAGTTGTGTGTGGGCCTTTGAGAAATTTCGTGCATACTTGGTGGGAACAAAAGTCGTAGTCCATATCAATCATGCAGAAATAAGGTATTTATTTACAAAGAAGGAATTTAAGGCTAGATTGATGCGCAGGGTTTCGTTGTTGCGGGAATTTGATGTGGAAGTACAAGATCGAAAGGGCACAGAGAACCAAGTAGCTGACCATCTATCAAGGATGGAAAATCACGACCACATAGAGGAGGGTGACCAAATTAAAGAAGTATTTCTTGATGAGCAACCTCTTTCTATCATCCAAGACCCTCCCCCATGGTACACGGACTATGTGAATTATCTTGTGAGCGGGGTACTTCCTCCTAAAATTGAATCTGAAGCTAGAAAGAGGTTTCTACATAATGTGAACTTCTACTACTGGGATGAGATATAAAGGTATTACAATCCGGTTTATTTTGAGCAATAGTATTCAAGGACGCCCATGCATTTGTTAATAAGTATGATCAATGTCAGAGAATATGAAAAATCACAAAGAGGCATGAGATGCCTTTGAATAACATCCTGGAGGTCGAGATTTTTATGTGTGGGGGACAGATTTTATGGGACCATTCCCATTGTCCAGAGAAAAAAAGAACATTTTGATGGCAATTGAATACGTGTCAAAATAGGTGGAGGCGATCGCATTTCCCACGAATGATGTCGTGGTGGTAGCCGCGATTGTTAAAATGAACATATTTTCGAGATTTAAGACTCAACGTGCTTTGATTAGTGACGAAGGGACACACTTTTTCAATCGATTGTTGAATAACCTTCTAGCTAAATATGGAATCTGCCATAAAATTACGACGATATATCATCCTCAAATAAGTGGACAGGTTTAGGTGTCTAATAGAGAAATAAAGTAAATCTTAGAGAAGACGTTGAGTTTGAATAGAAAATATTGGGCTGCAAAGTTAGATGATGCCTTGTGGGCATATAGAACTGCATACAAAATGACAATTGGGGTGTCGCCGTATAGGCCAGTTTATGGGAAGGCATGTCACTTGCCTATCGAACATGAATACAAAGCATATTGGGCCATTAAGAAGTTAAATACGGACCTTCAAGCCGCGGGCGAGAAAAGACTCTTGCAACTGAATGAGTTAGATGAGTTCAGGCTGCACTCTTATGAAAATGCTAAGCTTTACAAAGAAAAGACAAAAAGATGGCATGATAAGCATATCAAACCGCGTCACTTCGAGCCAGGACAACAGGTGTTATTATTCAATTCTTGACAAAAGTTATTTCCTGGGAAGTTAAATCGAGAAGGTCAGGCTCGTTTGAGGTAGTGAGAGTCACTCCTTATAGTGCAATTGAGCTGCGAGCTTTGAATGGTGAAATAAACTTTTTGGTGAATGGACACAGAATAAAGCATTATTGGGGAGATCGCTGAGAGTAAGAGAGGTTTTGCATCGCGTCACGATGTTAAATCAGGCGCTTGTTAGAAGTAAACCCAACTTTACTGCTTTCTTTCATTTTTTTTATTTTTATCTTATTATTTCTGTAGTGACTATTTTTATTTATTAGGATTATGAGCATAGGAGGAAAATCCATTGGAAGAGTGCAAAAGCGAGTTAGATGGTGAGAACTAAGTGTGGGGTGCCACACAAAGGATCACGCCTGGGGGAAGCCTGAGCACCCCGTAAGCCACTATTGCGTCGGCCTTTGGCCTTTCAGGGAGTTTCTTGTCCACCCTCTTTATTATTTTGCTTATTTGTGCATTGGGAACACTGCACTCTTTTAAGTGTAGGGTGGGAGAATTCTCTAGATAGTTAGTAGTAGGATATAGAAAAATATTAACTTCTTATTTTTGTTTTCGTAATTATCTAGTGTTGTAGTAGCTAAAGAAAATTCGAAAAAACATGAAAAAACTTTAAAAATTGGACAATTCTCGACTTTGGATCTCCTTGACAGGTTTCTTGAGGGATTTAAGTCTAAAGAAAAATGACAAAAAAAAAATTTGTTTGGTAGTGTAATAATTCCTCTTGGTTTTTCTTTGTGTCGCGGTTCTTTTCCAAGGGTTTTGTTTGAACCGGATGGGTGAATTGGATTGAAGAAATATCTCTTGACTTTTTTATGCCTTGAGAATAGTGAGTATTTTGGTTGTGACGCTTAGGTTCAGTTTTTGACTCTTGTATAATTACCTTAAATCTTATAATCTTAAATTTACTTAACTTCTTTAACTAGAGTGTTTTGATGAGCCCAATCCTAAGTGAGTTATGTGTCATGTGTGTGTGAGGTTTGTGTGTTATTCTGTGCATTGCATTTGATGTCTAGAACTTGCCTCGTGTGTTTGCAAAGTGAAATAGTAGCGTTGTTCAGTCTTGGAATTTATATAGGTGTTTCTTTGTTGAGCCAGATATATATAGTTTACCCGCCTAATTGTTATGTATTTTAGTTAACCCCTTTGAGCCTGTAATCATGTTTCTTTGACAATCACATTACAAGTCTTACCCATTTGTTTGAATTAACCATCTATTTGAACCTTTTTACCTCTCATGAGCATTTGAATTGTTATGAACTTTGTAAAATTTAAAGTGTGGGATGGTTGGTTTGGCTTTTGAGTAGAACTAATGAAATAAGGAGAAAGGTGCACTACTTGGAAAAAAATAAAAGCCACTTGAATTGAAAAAGAAAGAAAGGAAAAAAATAGTTGTATTGCTGTGAAAATTATTCCTTCATAGTGGTGACTCTTGATGTAATTGTGCTTGAAGAAGTATGGAATTAATATACATTGATGTGAAGGTGGAGTTATGTTTGACATAATGTGGGGTTTAAATGTTAAAGTGTATGTATTAAACTGCTTAGGGAGGTAAAGTCACTCTTACATCCAAATGTATCCTACCCGACCCGCAGCCTACATTACAACCAATTAAAGTCCTACTGGAAATGAAGCAACAACATGCGAGGCCAGGGAATTCTTTCGTGAAAAATCTTGCGTCGAAAAGGCTAAAGTAAGGAGGAGTTCGTGTTAAAGGTTGTGGCGCGTGGTGGAAAGCTCGCGAAAAAGCTCGTGTCGCCTGGTGTGCAGCGAAGTGAGGAACGCGTTTTTCCTCGCGATGCGAGGACTGTAGCGAGTGTGTTCCGGGTTTTTAAAGCCTATTTTGTCTCCTATTTGGTTTTGAACTTGGTTATTTCGCTTGGGTCTTTTCCTTACACATATAAATAGTCATTAAACACCATTTTTAGAGGATTTTTGACGATCGGAGGCAAGAACATTACATGGACAACTTTTGAAGGAGAAAATCATCGAGTTCTTCATCCCTTTATCTTTTCTTTGTAATTTGTTTATGCAGAATACTTGAAAAATTGTTACTACGAACATGAGTGGCTAAAACCCATCGTTCTGGGGTTGTGATTTAGCCATGAATATTATTTTTTAACGTTGACTTAACCTTGATTACAATTTACTAATGTATGATTGTTTCTTCAATTTTTACTTAATTGTCTGGCCAGCAGTTAGGTTCTATTTACTATCTATGATTGGGAAAGCCATGTTTAGATTATAGAATAATTGAAGAGAGCATGATCTTAACTCTTAGGGGGGCGGATTTGGGGTTAGGATAAGAATATACCTAGTCAGCATACTTAATTAAATATCGTAATCTTAATGTGTTTTTGATAGATTGATTTCATAGGAATATAGGCGTTGATCTATTTTAAATAGGCGAATAGTACTTCGGGAGAAGGCTACGAGAGAAATTGTTCGATTAATTAGCAACCATGAGTGAATTGTAGGAAAAGGAGAGTTAACTAGAACACAATATGATTGGTGAATCGATCACAACCCTAGAATATTTGTCTCTACTGAATACACCACAATTATTTTGCTACTTGATAGTTTAGTTACTGCTTAGAATTATAGTTTAGTATAATCACAATCTTGAACTCGATTTTTGCTTGACTGAATAACAATCTTGGTGATTTTAGTGGGTAATTGATACAAGTCTTTGTGGGTTCACACTCGACTTATCATTTTATTACTTGTACGGCCACGTATACTTGCGTGTGTGTTTGGGTGCAACACTAGCCATCTTTCATATTATCTTAATTCATCACCTTTCAAACTGTAAAATGTCTAGAGAGTTTTGCTAAGTCCTTAAAAGTACGTATATTATTGCATACTACTTCTACTAGTGACCTTTACATGACATCTAATAATATTACCGAAAATTAACTGAATCGTACCGATACCGAAGAGAAACCGACATGATTGGGACTGTTTTGAAAAGTATAATTTTAGTTATACATAATAGAATAATCCAAAAATTGATATGGTATAAATTTTATAAAATAATCGACTGAATCGAATCATTGACAGCCTAGTTGATGTTGCGTAAAAGCGATGGTAATAATATCCATTGGAACCTGAAAATTAAGAAAGAACAAATATTGCACCAACCTTTCAAAATTCCAATGCGAACTAAGTACATGAGTTCATATAAAGTAATTAGATAAACCTGCTTGAATCAGAATAGCAGTCAATCTATGATAAATATTCGCCTTTCACAACTATAACATCCAAAGGTCTAACTAAAGAAGGATATATGCAGGGTTCTTAATTAATGCACAAAACATTATGTTTCATCAGCAAATCAAATGTCCATCTAGGTCTAGTTTCCACGAGTTAACACCATGGGTGTGTTTGGTATAATTTCAAAAAATATTTTCTTAGAAAATAAGTAGTAATCTTATTCATATGCAAATTAAGGAAAAAGATTTCTCAAGAGTATTCATAAATAATATGTGTTATATTAAAAGGAGAGTAGTGAAGCGTGTTATATTAAAAGGAGAGTAGTGAAACATATGATTAAGCCCAGTAGTAAACTAAAATGAAGTTACTTCATAATTTTAGGACAACAATGATAATTAGGAATTAAAAATGGAACATAATTAATGGAAGTAGTTGAATAAAATAGATCTTAGACATAATATATATATATATATATATATATATATATATATATATATATATATGAGTATAAAATTATCATAGAGAAATAATATTATATGACAAAGAATATTCATATAATATTATTCCTTATGGAAATTAGAATATTGCATTTCAAATATATTACCATATAAAAGATAATATTATATGCCAAACAATATATGGTTTTTATCAGATTTTATAATTGATATATTAATTTCCTAACAAGAAATAAAGTGTTATAAATAGAACTTTATTTAGAGTGAATATCTATCTTTTAGATAGTTCTACTTTGTGGCTAAGTCATTTTTCCCCTATAAATAGAGGGGTCT